>PITA01032518.1:0-13864 GCA_004023965.1 Spilogale gracilis
CGTAGGGGGAGGGGCCAGACGGTGATGGACAGGGCAGGGGCTGGTAGAGCGGGGCCGGGATCGGGGTCATGGCCTGGGCACTCACCGCTCTCCTGCTCGCTGCCCTTCTTGGCGGCTGCGGCGTTGCCCATCGCGGCGACGGCGGCCGGGGCTGGTCCCGGAGCTGCGGCACGGCGGGTGCTGCCGGCGGCCGGCGGCCCAGGAGCGCGCTGGGCGGCGGCGGCGGCCCCTTGCGTTGGCTGCGCTGGCTGCGGCGCCGCGACCCCCGCCCAGCCCCTGCTTCCCGCGTCTCTCCGCGCCCGCCCGCCCGGGAACCTCAGCCCAAGTCCGCTGCTGCTGTCCGTGACGCCCCCGCAGCCCGCCGCTCATTGGCCTAGGCCGTCCTGAGTGACGGCCCCGCGCCGCCGCCCATTGGTCCTCCGCAACCCTCCCGAGCTGCCATAGGCCCTCGGCTCCGTGACGTTCGCCGTGGACGCCGGGCCACTCGCGAGCTCGCGAAGCCTCAGCTGGGCGGGCCGTCACAACCTGACTGGCCTAGGTTCGCGACAGGGCCCCTGGCCCGCCCAGCGAGGCCGCCGATTGGCGGAGGCGCGCTGCCGGCAAACCCCCCCGCAGAAAATTCAGTGTCAATCCCGGGGTGAGAGGGCGGGGCGGAGATGCAGCCTACTGCCGGGGCAGGCCGGGCGGGGCGGCCGAGGCTGGCCGGTGGCCGCGCGGCGCTCTGAGGCCCAGGAGGCGGTCCAGGCGGGCGCCCGCCTGGCCCCGTACGCGCCGCAGTCCCCCGCCTCCGCTCAGTGCTGCAGCAGCCGCCGGCCAGCCAAGGTTGGCTCCGGGACCTCCCCACCACCCTCCCGGCGCAGCCGCCGTCCACCTGCTAGCGGGGGAGGGGCGCGGCGGGCGCCTCGGGTCAGAGGTCACCAGGCCTCTGGCAATCGTCATTCGTACGGCCCCGGCGCAGGATAGCCAGGGCGAGGCCGAGGAGCCTTCTAGGTCTCCTCCAGATACATCCAGAACTTCAGAAGGATGCTGGGCCCAGGGAGTCAGGGGTGGTTGGCAGGGGGGCTCTGTGTCCATCTCTTTGCTGGGCATCTACCTTGTGCTTGTGCCCGTCTGTAGTAGGAGCTGGCGCTTGTTAAGTACACTGCACCACACTCCTACCACGTTGGTACTATTAATGTGATGACTCCCATTTTACAGACAAGGAATCTGGGGGCACAGCCAGGCTGAGGATGCCTTTTGTCTGGGCAACACAAAGCGAAACTGCCCTCCCAGAGCCATAAGATGACTCTTTTTCTGGCTGCCCTTTTATTTTTATTTATTTATTAAGAGATTTTACTTATTTATCTGACAGAGAGAGAGATCACAGGTAGGCAGAGAGGCAGACAGAGAGAGCAGAGGAAATAAGCTCCCTGCTGAGCAGAGAGAGGGACCTGTGCCTTGATCCCAGGACCCTGAGATAATGACCTGAGCTGAAGGCAGAGGCTTTAACCCACTGAGCCACCCAGGTGCCCTATTTTTGTTTATTTTTAAAGAATTTAAGTGGGACGCCTGGGTGGCTCAGTTGATTAGTCGACTGCTTTCGGCTCAGGTCCTGATCGTGGAGACCCAGGATCGAGCCCGGCATCGGGCTTCCTGCTTGGCGGGAAGCCTGCTTCTCCCTCTCTCAGTCCCTCTGCTTGTGTTCCCTCTCTAGCTGTGTTTCTCTCTGTCAAATAAATAAATAAAATCTTAAAAAAAAAAAAAAAAAAAAGAATTTAAGTAATCTCTACGTCCAAAGCTGCTCCAACTTACAACCAGGAGATTGAGTAGCATGCTTCTCCCAGAGCCAGCCAGGTGCCCCTGGGTGCCCTTTAAAAACACAGCCTGAGGTTAGTTTCTCACTGCCACACTACTGACATCTGGGGTGGGGTCATTCTTTGTTGGGGCTGAGGGACCGTCTTGTTTTAGCAGGACATTTTAGCAGCATTTCATCTCTACCCACTGGATGCCAGTAGGGCTTCCATCTCCTCCACCCAAACCACCTGCCATTGTTAAATGTGCTCAGGAGGCAAAGTGCCCCCAGTTGAGAACCACTGAAGTAGAAGACCCAAACAGAACTTGCCAAGGGGAACGGGGGGGCGGGGGGGGGGCAGCAGGGGAGATGAGCCAGCCATCCTAACTCAGGGGTTAGCTGGTCTCAGGTCGACAAGCCAATTGGCTGCTCTGCCTAGATTTTTACAGTCTGCACCCATGTTCCTAGGTTTTCGGGAGGGAAGGAGGGAAAAGTCAGGGCACTTCTGTGAATTATGGGGAAATGGCTCACCAGCCAAAACAGTCTACTCTGGGCTGTGCAGTTACAAAGTAAGGTTAAGTAAAATTTAATAAAAGTGTTGCTGTGTGTGCCCTTGGGGCATGATGTTAATTTCTTCCTATGGGTCAAGGTCAAAGTCTAAAAAATCACTAGTTATGCTCTATCCAGAACAGCTGGGTTGCTTAACTTTTGACAAAGAAAAACCCCTCCCTAAACCTCAGTCTGGAGTACAATTATGTAACCAATTAAGATGAGGGTAAGAAGCTGAGCAAGGGGAAAACCGGCAGTCAGCCCACTGGCTGGGGCAAGAGCCCCCTCACATTATGAGGAGAAATGGACAAATCTGCCTCAGCCCACTTAAGACAAAAGCAGAATCAGTCTAGATGAAGTGCTTTTTATTTTAAGATCAACCAAACATATTTAATATAAAAACCCTTTAATATACAAACGGCAATCACAATAGCATCCACATAGCAGCGAGGGACTGGGGTGTCCTGGGAGCATGGTGGGGGAGGGAGAGGTTTTCAGGGTCCCTACGGTTTCCTGTGCCTGCAAGAGCACGGGTCTTTGCAGAGGGCAGATCAAAGCAGGCAGAGGGACCCTGATGCCAACAATGAGGGAGGCCGAGCAAAGCACACTTCAACACGCCATCTTCCCACCATGGCAGCCTCCAGGGAAAGCCAGATCCAGTTAGGAAATGATGGGAAGGTGGTTGTGACTGAGAGGAGAGTCAACCATCATTCCTCAGCATCCTGCTGAGCACACCTTTGGGAACAGAGTTTTCCAGAAGCTGTTGGAATAAAAAGACCTAAAAATTGTCCTACGTAAGGACAGAAATTGAGTCCAAGTGTACCTTTTAACCAAGATTCCTTGCCTGTGACTCCAAAAAAACTGGATGGAGTTGCTCATATGTTTGGGAAGGGACAGGAATGACAGAGCCTTTGGCTCAAGAGGGCTGGAGCCTTGCCAGGCATTGACCAAGAAAGCCTCAAGGCAGGCCAGGGAGGTCTGTGGGAAGAGCTTTGAGTCAGTGGTACTCACAGGAGCATGGTGGCACAAAGACCTGCAAGTGGAATTTATAGTGTGTGTGGAAAAGAGAAAAGACACAAGTCACAAAGAATTAAAACTGAAGTACTTGCTTCTTACAGGCCTGGGCAGTAGAGGTAAGATGATCCTTCTGGGTCAGGGATGGGAGACTTGGGGTCTACTTCCTTCCTCAGACCCACATCTGATTGGCCTGGGTATAGTTGATGGCCTCAAAGTCCTCCAGATGGCCTCCGTGGGACTATCCAGGAGGCCCAGCTCCCCTCTCCAGATGTGCTAGGAGACTGGCCACAGTCCAGGCTGGGCCCAGATTCCCGCAGTTAGATGCAGTCCATGGAATTCTCAGGGAGGAGGCTGGGGATGCAGCTGGGGAGACCCAAGCCCTTGATGGGAGCACAGCTGAAGGGTAAGCCACAGCCCAGGGCAGGGTCCTGGTTCTCTATAGCCTCTAGCCTGTCCATGTTGTTGTCCCAGTTGATGTGGAAGCGGGTCACTCGGGGGTTCGAGGCCAAGATGTTCCTCTGGAGCTGGGGCAGAAAGAGGAACGTCAACCCTTGTCAGCATGTCCTGTCATTACTCCCACGGAGCTGGGGCACCCCCAGCCCCTGCCCCAAGGCCAGGAAGAACAGAGCTTACTTATTCCACCACCATCAACAACTATGGGTAGAACTCCAAGGCGTGCCTATGTACCATGATTTAGGGCTGAGACCTATCTAATCTCAATTCTGCGAGGCGCGCTTCTGAGAAACAAAGACCTTTCTCTTTCTGCTTCTAGTCTGGAGCTGCAAGATCTGAGCATGACTTGAAAACCTTAAGAAGTGACCTTGGCTCCCAGTTCCAATGACTGAACTCCCCCAGGTTGTCCAAAGCAGGAAGTGCAGAGACAGGCCCCACCTGAGAGAAGTCTGGCTTTAGAGGTGGGTTCTCCCGCAGCTCGGGATTGGGGTATTCGTTGTTGACATAGTAGCCCACACGGATGAACTCCTGTCCATGGTAGGTGCAGGTGATGAGGACCACAGTCACACCCACAGCATCAGTCTCAGGGATGAGGGATGGGTTGGGCGCATCAGCCTAGAGGAAACACACCCCATCCCTTAGCATTGATTGCACAGCCACACCGTCAACAGTTAACAATGATTTTCAAACAACACATATTTACTGAGCCAGAAGTATGGTCTCTGCCAACGGGAGTTTCTAATCGAGTGGGGAAGACAGAATCAATCCTGCAAATGCCTGTAAAATGCTCAGTGTGACAAGTGCCACAAAGAAGTAAATGGTGGTGAGGAGTGTAGTGAGCAGGCGGGGGAGGGTGGCATAAGATAAGGCAGGTAGGTACTAGGCTACCCAGGGCCCTTTGGGCCAGTTAAGGGCTTGGAGAAGAACAAGAGTGTTTAGCTGCAGGTAAGTACTGCATCACTCTTGTGGTCTGTAAAGACAGGTGGTGTGTGATGCTGTGATGGGAGGAGGGCCACTGTGTGAGCAGGGAGATTGGGCAGGTTATAGTAGTCACCCCGGAGCACAGGCAGTGACTTAGACCAGGAAGGAGAGGACAGAAGTGGACAGATTTGGGGTGTTGTTATGGATAAGACCAGCTACATAAAGGGTACAAAATAAAAAACAATACAAAATGAAACATGGGATCCCTTATTCACAAATTACTAAGTTCCAGCCAGCAACAGCTATTAGACCAGGTGCCGGGCCCTGTGTGGTTGCATGGGCTGAATGCTTAGGAAGTCAGCTCTGCTTGTAGAGTGGAGTAGATGGACTTGGCTTGCTGGTGGCCTGGTTACAGGTGGGTGAGGTCTTAGGGGATAGGATGAGGTTGTTTGGACTGGGGTGGGAGCAGCAGAGTGGGAGGCAGGTGAGGACTGAGCAGAGCCTTTGCTTTTAATATCTTTAAATATTCATTTATTTTTAAATATTTATCTTAGAGTGAGCATGAGCAAGACAGGGGAAGGGGAGGAGGAACAGAGGGAAGAGAATCCCAACAGAATGCACACATAGACCAACGCAGGGCTCCATCCCATGACCTTGAGATTATGACCTGAGCCAAAACCAAGAGTCAGATGCTCAACTGTGCCACCCAGGTGCTCTGGTGCTTTGCTGTTCAGAAGGCCACCAAGCATACCACTCAGTGCAAGGTGATGATGTGCCTTATGGAGAAAATATGTGTTAGATAAGCTTTGTTCAGGCATGAGTTGGAGTGCTATTGGCAGGGAGTTCAATGTGAATGAACCAACAATACTACTAAATAAGGTGTCTTTCAACATAAACACATGTTAAACAAGATTATGTACTGACTGGTTGACAATAGGACTTGCAGGAACTTAATTATTCTTCCCCAGGCAATGGTGTGATATTCACAAATTCGCTAATGCAGCATTTGCAGCGACCTTATAGAACGTAACTGCCATGAATAATGAGAATCAACTATGAACCGGTGGCTCGTGGTGACAACTATGACACAGAAGTGGAAGAAAGGGAAATATATGAAGTACTTCCAAGAGGTTGGACAATTCTTAAAAGCAGAGCCAGAATCTGAACCTCAACTTTTGCCCCTAAACCACACTGTGTGCTCTCAGGTAGAAGAGGATGTCTCTGGGTGCCGAGGCCTTGGGCCTTGTCTTCCTTACCTGAAAGATGAACATGTGTCTCCCCGCTGGGACAGGCCCCACTAGTACAGAGTCTAGGATTTGATCAAACTCCTCACTCTCAGCTGAGCCAACATAAATGATCTTCCATTCTAGATCTGTAAGGATATGGGGTATGAAGGATTTTAAATAGCTGGGCAACATGAAGGCAGAGGAACGTCTTCTCATGTAAATTGTAGACAATCCTTGATATATTGAAAGATTTTTATTCTCAAGAACACCTGACATCTGCTGGGGACTGAGTACCAAGCATATCACAGGCCTGAACACTGGAGTGGGCATGAAACTACTTCTAGTGGGGAAATTTCTCCTGTGAGCCTAGCTTTGCCAGGCGATCCTGACTGCATCGCTGGGGAAACTCAGGGATCTCCAAGCCTGATGGTGAGCCGTATGGCAGAAGTTAAATTAGGAACCACATGACAGAGGTGTGCTGAGGAGGGAAGAGCAGGGAATTGGGCCATTTCAGGGCCCTGCCCACTGGGTGCTAGGATAGGAGGCAGCATCCTCTTTCACACACAGGGACCAGTGCCACCGAACTGAACAGATCCCTCGACAACTGGGGCAGGGCAATGGATTCCAATCCAGATGGAGAGCCAGCAGCAGGAGGGGGAGGATGAGGCCACTGGGGGAGCCAGCCAGCCCCCAGGTCTTCCAATTTCGGCACCAACTCATGCCTACTCTCAGACATTTGGGTGACAGGGACTCAGTCAACATATGTGGCATCATAGGGTAACCTCCGAACCCCAACTCGCTTGTATCCCATCCAGTAGGGGGAATCTCATCCCTGAGTAGGTTCCAGCAAGGTGAAAGGAAAAGTGCTTAAGGAGATCCTGCCCAGCAAGCACAGGAAATTCCCGGTGACCGCTGCCTCTTGCAGAAGGTCCAAGTGTATCAGGGGCAAGGTCATGCTAGTACAGGGGAGCTTGGCAGGAGACCTGCAACTTATTTTAGGTTCTTTGAAATTACACAACCTACAGCTCCAGCAGCCGGCGGAAATTTCACAAGCTATGAGTTTCACAGGAAGCAAACTGTTGTTGAAGTTGCCCTGTTTCTTGGTTCAGTGTCCCACAAGAGCATCCGACTGGGGAAACACTGCTATGCTGGGTCACAACTACGGAGGTTTGTCACCCGAGCCCCACGCTCTTCCTCGATACACCGATTTCCTGTCCCATTGCCGCATCACCCAGGCCTTCTACTCAGGGTCCCTAGCAGGTCTGTGACATAGAGTGACCATAGGGCTCACCATGATCCAAACCCCAGTTTCTTATTATTTGCAGGGACTGGTTAAGTTTACTGATTTACCTTTGTGACAAGGAGTGACATGACTAGACAGAACATGTTTCTGGACGAACAAAAATCAAGTTGGCTCTGTCCTTACCTTTCTAACACAGCTCTCTATTTTGATAGCTTTCCTCCTGCCCCCACCAGCAGAGTCCTGTATGTGTGCATTTAACTAATGTGCTGGGGGGAGATAAAAAGGAGACTGAAGGAGAGCAGGTCCTGTGAGGGTCACAGGCACTGGATGTTCAGTACTATTGGCAAACCTAAACAAAGACTGGTGTGGGTGCTGTCCCAAGAAAACACACTGGGCCAGCAGCCAGGCTCCCTCTAGAGGGGCCAAAAAGAAACCAGAGAAATGACTGAGGACCATAGAGAAATACTGACTTGAGGGGTTAGAGGAGCTGATAAAGTCATCTACAGAAGACAGCAAATGCTTGAAAATAAGGACCTATAAACTGGATCATCTTAAACTTGCTAAGTGTTTTAAGCAGAAGCATACTTAAATGACTCCATTTTTTAATATAATCATTCTTGAGAAGTAGGAGGTGACTGCACACGCATAACATGGTATACCTAACTTTTTAGGCAATTTCAAGGGTAACTTGACAATATTCAATTTTGTCTTCATGCCCCAACCTTACAATTGAACAGTCGACAGCATGCTTCCCTACTATGTACGAAAACAAAACCAAAACTAACAACCTGATTAAAGGCATGTAAAAATTCATTGTATTGAACTAGCTGGAAAATGTTTCCTGCTTTAAAAGAAAATCAAAACTATCTAGTAAGCTTTTTCTGTTTATCATTTGCCTTTGTTCAGAATGATATTCATGAATCTTGGCCTGACCACGGTGTTAGCTGTGGGACAGAACATCTGGTTCTATAACTTATTCAAACAGTGGCCATTGGATTTCTCAATGAAAGACAGGAAAAACACACCTAATGTATTAAATGTGGATCCACATCATGAAAATATCGATTTCCAATTGCTGAGGGAAAAAAAGAGTCAAAGGGGCTTGAAGCCCTTGGGAAACAGGATCAGCCCCTGACTGGGGGGCTGGGTCTTTTGTTACATCTTCAGTTGCCAGTGTTCAAGGTAACAAGACTGATATTTCTCCAGAACCTGAGAGACTCCTAAAGCCAGGCCCACTCATCTGTTTGGGAGGCAGGAAACGGATTCTCTTTGCTCCATGGGAAGAAGGCCAGGAAGAGGCAGAAAGTAAGTTGGCAGGTCAAAGTCACGGACAGCCCTAGGGGCAGAACCACAGTCTGAATTTCCAGGCCAGAATTTGCTTTCCAACTTGCATTTCTCTGAGCAAAAGCTTTATTGTCTGGGTGTAATTAATAATACTACTCCATTCTCTTTTGAGAGTGTCCTGATGTGGAAATAAATTCTATGGTCAGTCTTATTTATGCTCCACTTCTAAAATAAGAGATGAATTCTTTCTTTCCCAGGTTATAGCAAAAGTAGAGAACTCTGGACTCAACTTAGAGACAAACTCTAGTGTCAGTGCTTCTATAGACCAAGAATTAAGACTTCTACTTCTGTGACCTTGGGGAAGTCATTCCATTTCTCTCTATTAAAAAATAATGACCAGCAGGTTGACTTTTGACTTTCCTGCTCTGGGTCTATAAACAGATTAGTAAAGTAACAGGGCAGAGGTTTTTTGGGCACAGAAGTACTAGATAATAACTATGCAACCCTTTTTAAATGCAAGGAGCACAAACAGGCTGTTGAAACCTGATCTCCTGCCTTCTGGGAACTGTGAATCCCTTAACCTATTAGCTCCTTACATTTCCTCCTGGCTTTAAAATTAAATTCTTATTCCACAGTGTCATTCTACACTTTAATTATTTATTTACACCCTGCCTTGTTCCAGAAAGGATTTAACTGGGCTTATTCTATAGTTAGTTACAAGTAGATTCCTTAATTTAAAAGGAAGAGAAACTGGGAGACTGATCTATTGGCCCAGCCCCAAAGCACGGATATCTCCAGTTGTATCAACTCCAAACTAACCCAAGTGGCTGGCTTTTCCCACAAACCACCCACCCACCACTGAGAGGTGCTAGCTAGCATACCATGACCTCACAGATTTCCAGCTCCTTAGCTGCTGTGTCTTCCACCAAGTGGAGAATCTGTCTAATGGGGTACTTTCTACTGAAAGTGGTGCCAAGAGTCCCTGGGCAACCTTAGATTTTCGATTTTTATAGACCTTTACTTGAAAGGTCTTTCATTCTTTGTGGTTCCTGTCTTCTCATCTGTGAGATGAGAGCCATGTCCGCCTTTATAAAACACAGATGAACAAGTACATCTGTGAAAGCACCTTGGAGAACATGCACAAAAAGTTCTGACCTCTCAGTAGATGGTTTGAAGCCAGAGACCGTCAGGGTTCAGCCTGGCCCACCCCTCCCCCCAAGACTGTGTCAGAACATCAAAAGTGGTGAAAAAAATTTCTGCAGTAGATCAGCTGGAACCTGGTGGGCAGACAGTGGGAACAGGCTGATGTGGTTAGGCCACCTTCAGATATGAGTGTGTTTATCGAGTTGCACAGATAGAAAGGAAGAACGGGAGCTGGGAAGACCACCCTGAAACACTGGAGCTGGAAACCTGCCGGGCCTCCCCGGGTGGAGCTCAAGAGTGGAAAACTGGCGACGGGCTAAGGAGGTGGGAAGCCAGGTTCTAAGGGTATGTGCTTTGGGGGTGGAAAACAATCAGAAGTCGGTGGGGGTGGGGTTTGAAATATCAGCAGGTTGGGTAGGGCATTACTGGGAGACAAATGGGGAGATCGCGACGAGTAAGGTCTTGCCATGGGGGAAAGGGTTTTCGCCGAGATAAAGCAGACAGAAGGGCTCCGCTGAGAAAAAAGGACCGGAGTCTAGGGAAGACAGGGTGACTGAAGGTCTCTGCAGGTTGAACCATGGACATTGAGATCTCTACATAGAAAATGGGTGCCCAGGAGGAGCTCCACAGAAAAAAAGAGGGGAATGATGGTCTCCACGGGGGAAACGGGAGTAACCGTGGGGAGGAGGTCGGGTTGGCCATAGGGTGTCAGGGGTAGTCTTTACAAGGAGGCTGGGGCTCAGGGAGGGAGCGAAGGAGGGAGATCAGGGTTGGAAGGGCTTGTTTTACGGGGAGGTCGGGGTTGGCCGGGGGGAGGGGGGACCTCCACACAGGCCCAGCCTCACCGTCTGCCAGGGCCTCATTGCACTCGAAGCTGATCTCGAACCGGAAAGGGCTGTGGAAAGGGCTCGGATTCTCCAGCACCGCCACGTTCAGCACGGAAACCTTGGCCATCGCCTTGCCGGACTGCGGCAGAGGCCACAGCTGGGGCCGAGCCCGCGCCGGTGTCTTCTGTGGTCAGCGGGATAGCGTTACCAGACCAGCTCCCGCCTCTTCTGTCCGCCGGCTGAAGTGCGTATTTCGTCCGCGCGCCTCCTTCAAATAGCCGGCCCCGCCCTCCGGCCAATCACGGCCAACGCTCTCCGGCGGCGCGAGCACACCCTCAGCCAATCCTGGGGCGCGGATAGATGCGCGCCGAGACTCTTCAGGCCAATCCAAGGAGCTCCCTCGCCGGGATGCGCGAGGGAGGCGGAACCATCTCTTGGCTTCTTTGGGGCCCACCGGGAACCAATCCCCAGCGTCTCCGACTCGGATGTCTAGGGCGGGGGTGGGCGGAGGCAGAGCGCGGGACTCCTCTTGGCCAATCCCAAAGACTCCCGCAGGGCTTGGCCCCGCCCTTCCGGGAGACAAATCCCCGTGGAGGGCAGCGCCGCCAACCGCCTAGTGGTGGCGCGCGGCGCCCGCTTAAGAGGGCGGGAAGGGCGGTGCTTGACGCCCGCGGTGATTGGCCGGGAGGCGTGCGGCCGGGCTGATGCAGATTATCTGAGAGGTGATTGGCTGGGTTGGTCGCGGGGCGGGAGGAGAAGAATACTTAGCTGGGGATTCGCCCTAGAGGAGCGGAAGTCGGCCGCCGGCGTGCTGGAATGGTGTGTGGGGACAGCGGAGGAGCGCTTGTCCCCCTGGCGTTTGTCTGCAGGTGAGCGTTGCCGGCACCTTTTCTAAAGGGTTCCCGGCTCCCAGGCCCAGCGGCGGGGGAGTCCGTTGTGGACGTTGTGAACGTTGGTCACACTCCTGAACGGAGACGGAGCGGGGCTCACGTGGCGCGCCGGGGTCGGGGCCTTGGGGTGTCCGCCTGGTTCGAAGCCCTCTCTTCCCTCCTCGAGGGCCGCTGGGAGGTTTCAGGTGGACAGCGCCGTAAGGGGGAGTTGGAGTCCCGCCTCTGCTACTCAGCTCCCGGGGGCCACGTCTCTCCGTCCCGTGAACCGAGCCGTTGAAAACTCGCGGACTTGACTCGTGACTGCATAATACAACTAGAAACTTATCTACACCCCCTAGCCGGGGGTTGGACAGCCGTCGCGCCCTGCCTGGGAGACTCCAGGGGCCTCTTGGACCCACCCTCTGCTTCCCACCTGCGACCAGTGGAAAATTAACAGGAGCCACCTTTCTCACTTCACATTTTTCTAGTAAGCACGTTTGGGAAACACACACACACACCCCAGGTGAAGTTAATCTTACTGTTAACTCAGTGTAGCCAAGATCTTATTTCAACATGCGATGGGTATAAAAAATACAAATGAGCTATCTTCCATTATTTTACCAAGTACCAAGTCTTCGAAATCTGATGCGTTTTATCGTTGCAGCTCCAATTTCATTGCCAGGACGGTCTGGGTTTAGGTTTCATAAAATTGGGAGTTGAAAATACAGGTTCACATGACCACAACATCTGTTCCCAACATACTTAACAAATTTTCCTGGAGCTTGACTGCATGTGAAGCATGTCGGATTTTCAGTGTAAACATTAACGGGTTAGAATTCTTTGATGGCGAAAGTTCTGTGCTGCCGTGGCACGAACTGCGTGTAGGTGTTCATGAGCCCCTGTGGCAAGTGGTTGCTGTATTCCTGGACAGTGTATGTGTGAAACAGATTGGATCAGCCACTCAAATGTGAGTGGATTTCTGTTCTTGGGATAAGAATATTGTGTTTGAGACTCTACTATTAAATACCCCCTTTCTTCCCCACACCAGCTTTGATTCCTTACAAATCTGACCTAGCATTTCCAGTGCTAAACCTCCACCCAGAACCTCTTCTCCCTGCTCTTGGCATGGCTGGCACCTTCTTGTCATTCAGCTCTGCCTGTTCAAATGTGCTTTTCTCAGAGAAGCCTTTGCAAGGGTCCTCTGGCCACTGTTCAGATCCATAGAGTGTAGGCATGAACAGCACCAGTTCAAGCCACATTTCTTACCCAGCCACCTCTGTGGTGTTGGTACAGATGTAAGGGCTCTTGATGCTAAGCATTTTTTTTTCCTTTTTGTATATCTACATTTCGTATTAAGTAAAAAAAAAAAATGTTTAGTGGTTAAAAATATTGACAGTTGGTTTTCCTTTGAGTTGATTTGGCTGCAAGAAAATCCCCATTTATGATCAACTATGATTTCTTGGCAGTCATTGGCATACTTGTGAATTTTTGTGACAAAAAAAATCTAATTTTCAAATTATTTCCAAATGTAATTCAATTGTTTATGTGAATACTAAATTTAATGGTGAATGAAGTTGCTATGACGTTGTTTTCTAGACAATTAAATACTTATTCATTCCAACTTCGTAGTTTTCTTTTTGCGTTGTGGAACTTTCCCCAACCCCCCCCCCCCAGCCTTTTTGTACCCCCTGAGAAGCTCATCAGCCACAAGCATATGTCTTTGGTGCTAATGAAGAAAATGGCTCTCTATCTGTAATAAGTACTCCATACAGCTGGCTGAATAATCTTCAGTTGTAAACCAGATCATGTCATTACCCTGCTTAAAACCTCCAAAAGCTTATCATATTTAGAATGAAACCTAAGATCTTTGCTGTGGCTTAGGAGGTCCTGCACAGTAGCCTCAGCTAACCTCTCAGGCCTCATCTACCAGTCTTTCTCTTGTCACCACTCTCTAGCCTTGCTGGCTTTATTTACTGTCTTTCAGCACACCAAGCTTATTCCTGCTGCAGCAGGGCTTTGCACTTGCTGTTCCCTCTGCCTGGAATGTGCTGTCTTTAGACAATTGCATGGCTGTCTCATTGTCATTTATGGTTCAGCTCAAATGTCCCCTCAAAGAAGCCTTCCCTAGGCCACCTTACTGTAAAGCAACCCTAGTTTAAGGCAATCCTTAATCATATCACCCTGCTTTATTATCTTAGTAGCATTCAGATCCAGTACTTAACTTGGTTTTAGACTGTGCTTATCTCTCATATCTGTCAGTAGATTGACAGCTGACTGAGGGTAGAGATCTCTGTTGCCTCACATTGACCTCTGAGTGTATTTCTTATTTTTTTTTAAAAGATTTTCTTTAGGGGCGCCTGGGTGGCTCAGTTGGTTGGGCAACTGCCTTCGGCTCAGGTCATGATCCTGGAGACCTGGATCGAGTCCCACATCGGGCTTCCTGCTCAGCGGGAGGCCTGCTTCTCCCTCTCTCACTCCCCCTGCTTGTGTTCCCTCTCTGGCTGTGTTTCTCTCTGTCAAATAAATAAAAATCTTTAAAAAAAAAAAAAAAAAAAAAAAAA
>PITA01032519.1:0-13857 GCA_004023965.1 Spilogale gracilis
ACCTAAAGTGTGGAGCACTGGGTGTGGGGAATGGGGAATGAATCTTGAAACACTGGAAAAAAAATTTTAGTAACAATAAAAAAAAAATAAGTATAATGATGGCAATAATACTGATTTCAGAAAATAATGAAATCACCGTTAGTAGAGGTAGTCAGAGTGCTTTTTCCTTTTTTTAAGATTTTATTTGCTTATTTGACAGAGAGAGAGATCACAAGTAGGCAGAGAGAGAGGAGGAAGCAGGCTCCCTGCCGAGCAGAGAGCCTGATGTAGGATTCGATTCCAGGACCCTGAGATTATGAGCCACCCAGGCGCCCAGTCAGAGTTCTTCTGAACGGGGGTGTAGAAAGCTGTAAGAGACTCACTCCTGACTTCACAAGGAAAAAAGCTGGAGAATCTAGGAAGTTACAGCTTTTGAGCATGTCACTTCAGGTTAGGGGACAAAGCAAACCATTCCAAAGGGTGATAAGCCCTCCAACAGGAGGTGGGACATACACATGTTTGATTTTAGAAAGAACACTAAGGACACAAGTGGCCACCATATAAGTAGCTGATCATAATCTAGAATGTGGAGTTCCTAAAGGAACTGAAAAATTTGGACCCGGGATTGAGCCCTGCATCGGGCTCCCTGCTCCGTGGGAAGCCTGCTTCTCCCTCTCTCACTTCCCCTGCTTGTGTTCCCTCTCTCGCTGTGTTTCTCTCTGTCAAATAAATAAATAAGATATTTTAATTAATTAACTAATTAATTAAATTTTTAAAAAGTCCTAAGTATAAGAAAAAAATTGGTAAAATGGCCTTCATTAAAATAAAAAACTACTTTTTGTAAGACACTCAAAGAATATCAACAGAGAAGCTACAAACTGGGAGAAAATATTTCCAAGACACAGAGATGACATAGACTTGTATCTAGAATACATAAAGAACTCATAACAATAATAAAATACAGCCTAATTTAAAAATGGGTAGAAGTTGTGGATGGTAAATAAGCATATGAAAAGACACTCAAAATCATCAACTATTAGGTAAATGCAAATGAAAACTTCAATGAGATTCCACTCCACCCATTATAATGGCTAAAATTTCAAAATGGATGAGACCAATATCAGTGAGGGTGTGAATCCCAGATATTGCTGGTAAGAATGTGAAATCATTCAACCACTTTGGAAAACAGTTTGGCAGTTTCTTCCTTCCTTCTCTTCCTTCCTTCCTTCCTTCCTTCCTTCCTTCCTTCCTTCCTTCCTTCCTTCCTTTCCTTCTTTCCTTTCTTCCTTTGTTTCTTCCTTTTTCTCTGTTTTTCTTTCTTTCTTTCTTTCTTTCTTTCTTTCTTTCTTTCTTTCTCTTTCTTTTTTTCTTTCTAGATTTTATTTACATGTGAGAGAGAGCACAAAGCAGAGTGTAAGGGTAGAAAGAGAGGGAGAAGCAGACTTCCTGCTTCAGGACTCCATCGCAAGATCCCTGGATCATGACCTGAATGGAAGGCAGACACTTAGCTGACTGAGCCCCCCAGGAACCCCCAGTTTGGCAGTTTCTAATAAAGGTAAACTTTCACTCACTTTTCAACTCAGCAGTCCTACTCCTAGGTAAAATATATGTCCACACAAAGGCCTATATACAAATATTTATTAAAAACTCAAGTTATTCATAACTGTTGAAAACTGGAAACAATGTAAATGTCCAGAGAAATAAACTGTGGTACTTCTTTTATCACTTAGTCATAAAATGGAACTAACTACTAACAGTGGATGAATCTCAAAACCATCACGCTAAATGAAAGAAGTGAAACATGAAAGAATACACACTGTGATTTCATTTATACAGTTGTATTAGGGTTCTTCAGAGAAACAGACCCAACGTATGTATCTCCTCCACAGAAGTTTTTTTTCTTTAAGATTTTATTTATTTATTTGACAGAGAGAGAGATCACAAGTAGGCAGAGAAGCAGGCAGAGAGAGAGGAGGAAGCAGGCTCCCTGCTGAGCAGAGAGCCTGATGTGGGCCTCGATCCCAGGACCCTGAGATCATGACCTGAGCAGAAGGCAGAGGCTTTAACCCACTGAGCCACCCAGGCGCCCTCCTCCACAGAAGTTTGTATGTGTATGGATTTGGCTATATGTATATTTATCTATACATATTACATGCCCACATATATCCTGAGAAGTTCCCAAGATCTGCAGTCAGCAAGCTGAAGACCCAGGAAATCTAAATGGTGTGACTCCCAGGCTGAAAGCTACCAGGCTTGAAATCCACAAGAGCCAATGTCTCAGTTTAAGCACAAAGATAGAAATAGACCTTTGTTCCAGCTCAAAGGGCAGGAGGAGTTGACTCCCATTCAGACTTTTTGTTCTATTTAGGTCTTCAGTTGGCTGGGTGATACCCACCTACCTAAAGGAGGGCAATCTGGTTTCCTGGGCATACCAATTCAAACAATATCTTTCAGAAACACCCCAGAGACACAGCCAGGATAATGTCTGACCACACACCCGAGCCACCTGCAGCCCAGGCAAGCTGACAAAAAAAACTAACCATCACAAGAGCGTTCTGGAAAAGGCAACACTCCTGAGCAGAATTCAGATCGGTGGTGGCGAGAGGAGGGGAGGTTATGGAGCTCTGAGGGGTAGGAGGGAAATTTAGGAAAGGGGATGAGATATGCCATATTTTTATCCAGGGGTGGTTATACAACATATATTTGTCAGAATATGTCAGTGAAGTTGCAACCTGAAGGATGAAAATAATCTGACCATGGGATCCGTTCAGGATGCGGAGGGCTTTTAAAGAGAGGAGCAGTATGCGCAAAGTCCTTCCATCCCGAAGTGGACGGAACACAAGAGGAGACCAAAGGGACCAGCTGAGGCCAGCTGAGACCGACTAAGGGGTTTCTAGTTCTCTCTTTAGGAAGACAGAGTTTGATGCAGTGAGAAACAAGGAGGAGGTAAGCATGGGGGCAATTGATTTGACTTTCATTTGAAGTTTACTTTAGCTGCAACATGAGGATGGATGGAAGGTGTTAGGAGAAGCAGGGCATGAAGGGAGGCGGCAGGCAGACAGCCAGGAGCTGCCTTCTGAGCCAGGATTGCAGCAGTGCTGACAGAGACACCTGGACTCAAAGTATATTTTGAAGATTGAATGTTTTGGAGTTCCTGATACAGTGTGGGGAAATGAAGGAAACGGAGGGGTAAGGGAGAATGTTTAGGTTTTTGCCTCCCCAAGAAGAGAGGTGTCAGTGGAGACAGACGGGAGAGACAGGTTGGGGGGGCGTTGAAAAGTCTGTGTGGACATGTGGGGTCTGGAATGGCTATGGGCCATGCGCGTGCGATTGTGGAAGTGTCTCCAGGGTACTTACGTGGTAATGGAGTGCGTGGTTCAGGACATCTCTGAACAAAGAAGCTGGTCACAAGTCACACTGAAAGTCACAGCAGTGAATGGGAGGACTTCGAGACTTTTTAAAGAAAATGACAAAGGTGTTGGTAGGAGCCCTGAGCAGAGAGGAAAAAGAGACATGCCAGTGCCTGTGTAGAAACTGGAAGAATGTGGTGTCATGGAAACCTAGGGAAGAGCACAGTGTTTTATAAAAGAAGTTGTGGGACTCCTTAGTGGCCCAGTTGGTGGGATGTCTGACTCTTGGTTTCAGCCCAGGTTACTCCTCACTGAGCAGGGAGCCCGACGCTGGGCTCATCCCAGGATCCTGGGATCATGACCTGAGCCAAAGGCAGACGCTTAACCTACTGAGCCACCCATGCCCTCCACCTGTGTTGGATGCTTTAAGGTAAGATGACAGAGTTTCTCTCCCCAGCATGTGTGGTGACAGCAGAAGCCAGACGGGGCTATGGAAACCAAACATGGAGACAGGAGTTTCAACAGGACTGAGCTGGCGGCCAGGGTGTTGTGGGGACCGTCCAGGGATCAGAGGGGTGCTTCAAGAAAGGGGGTAACTGGTGGAATGGGCAAAGCTATGGTCACTAAGGAGATTTAAAGCCTCCTGTTCCATGATAGTTTGCTAGCCATTTCTCACAGTAATTTTGTGAAGAATTGCTCCCAAGTCTATCCAAACCAGGTTCCAGAAACCAGAAATAGTCTTGTTTCTTTCCTTACATGGGTGACCCCCTAGCTTCCCTCAGGTATTTCCAGGGCACCAAATGCTTTCTCCAGTCTTTCCCATGAGTGCACCCTTGGCCGCTGCTGGGATGTCATCCTCATGTAAACACCAGTCCTGTTTGTGTTTTTGGACTTTATTGAGTCGCATTCTAACCGCAGAGTCCAGTGGTGCTCACGAAAACCTGCCTGTCCTGGTCTCGTCTCAGCAAACATCTTCAGGTGTGTGGGGTTTCCAAGTCACCATGTATTTAGGGCACGGGTCAAGGAAACACCTAATTTGGGCTTTGAAGGCTAGACCTGGTGTTCCAAGGACAGGGCCTTCCTCCAAGTGTGAGACCTGAATCTGGCACAGATAGAAATACAATTCATTAGAGCAACTACCAACCGGTTAGGTGTGGTTGCCCTTCAAAGCAGAGCTGATCCCACGAGAAGCCTCAGGAGGCAGGAGGTTTGGAAGGTGATCTCAGAGGAACAAGACAGAAAGTGGGGAAGAGACAAAGGAGAGAAGGCAAACAGGTGGGGTACCGCTGGTGGGGGTCCTGCTGTGATCACCTGGGCTTCCTGTTGCTGGAGACTTCTGAGATTCTGTGTGGACCATGCCTCAGATTCTCCCACTGGAGGAAGGGAGGCCGTCCCATTTATTCCCTTATAACACCCTACCGAATACACATGCATGCACACACACACACACACACACACACACACACACACACACACACAAGAAGGTGCTTGAGGATGTCTACCACAGTTGTAGGTGGATCAGGTAGGTAAGGGGAGATGAGGTGAGGCATCATGACACAGTCCATGTTACGACCTCCACATTTATGTATCGCAAAATGTATTGCCCTGCAGGATGACCAAAGGAGTCTTATTCATATCATCCCCACTTCTGTGTACTCCTGAGCACTAAGGGTTTCTTTTGTTCCTGTCCACATAACTCTCCCTTTATCAGCGAGCTGGATTGTGACTGAGGAAGGAAGCCATTACTCTTCAGTAGGCTTTCCTTTCTTTCAGTGATCATGCTTCTCTTCGGAGGGCATTTGGAAAAATCATCTCAATTCTCACTCCACTGCTAAAGTCAAGTGAACACACAAAGCAATCTAGCGCTTGGAGAAAAAGAGCTGGGGGGCACCCGGGTGGCTCAGTCAGTTAAGCATCTGCCTTTGGCTCAGGTCATGATCTCAGAGTCCCAGGATCGAACCCTGTATCCAGCTCTCTGCTCAGCGAAAAGCCTGCTTCTCTCTCTGCTCCTTACTCCACTTGTGCGCCTCAAATAAATGAAGTCTCAAAAAAAAAAAAAAAAAAAAAAAAAAAGGAAAAAAAAAGACAACTGGTAGGTGTCTGTTTTTCCTTAAGCCTGTGGTTCTCAAACAGGGATCCACAGCCAATGGCTGAACTTCGAGTCTTCAAAACTCCCCTCAAATTTTAGGTAACTTTTCTGCATGTGGGCATATGGAGAGAGGCTCTATGGCAAACACATTCTCAAAGGTCTGTGATGCCAAACTAGAATAAGAACCACTAGCCTGGTTGGTTAATCAAGGGCCCCTTTTCTACTAACTTCATGTGGAAGATTCGAGACAAGGCAAGAATACTCATTGGAAGGAAAGAGGAAATCTGGCTGCCCACACAAATCCCGCCAGCTGGCACAACGCCGAGGAGTCCTCCGTCATTTGGTCACAGGTCCAAGGTCAAACTTGAGACCGTGCAGAGGACTGAGTGTAAGGTTCTGTTTTAAAATACAAGCCGCCATCCCGTTTACTCATAAAAACAGCTCCAGCTGTTATGGATAAATGGCCCCTGGTAAACAACGGCGAGCCAGGTTGTGGGAGACGCCCAATCAGTAACCCCCTTAACCTCCAGTCATGGGAGCGTCCTGGGGGGTATTTGGATGCAAACTAAGGATGGGCAGCCGGATACCAGTGCTTGAGCTCAGATGGGAGGCCATGGAAGTACAAATTAACTCAGGCAATCCACAGGAGTGGGTCAGCTCCAGTGGGGACATGACCCTAGTCAGCTTGTGATTTAGGGGGTTGCCCTATAAAAGCTGGCCAGAGAAGTCGGGCAGGGTCCTTTTCCATAGAAAAGTGACCCTGGCTAGCGAGTAAAAATTCTAATGCTTGGCACGAAATAAAGCTTTGCTCGACCTTGGCTTTTGTATCAGCCTCGTTCCTTTGACTCTGGACCCTATTACTGACATCTTCCTGGAAGCAGGCTATAGTGTAGGAGGCTGCTTGGGAAGCAAGAGATCAGAACAAAGGAATAAAGTTCAGGATTTGCACAGTCTGCAGCCCTAGTCTCAGGCACTGTGCTTGGTTCTGGAGACACAAAGAGAAATAAGACAGGGTCTGTGCCCTGCAGGGACCTTTGTGTGAATGGGAGAAACAGCGATGAACAGCCAGAACTTACTGTCCTGTTAGGATAGCGGTAAGAGGAAGGTGAGTGTGTGTCAGGGGGAGGGAAGGGGACAAGGGTGGGAAGAAAATAGATGTTTTCTAGCAGGACAAGGTGAGGAATGAGTTCAGGAACTACGTTTTCTTATGCTTGGAGGCTGGCGGGAGCCAAAGGAGAGAGATGAGTCTAAGAAGGAAGGTACGCGTCATAAAGAAGTCAGTCACAATTTGTTTCTAGGTGGTGTGGACCCACATGTGTCAGTCAGCTTCCTGGGGCTGTTGGGACAAATTACGACAAACTTGGAGGCTTGAAACACCAGAAGCTCACTCTCCCAGAGTTCTGGAGGCCAGAGGGCTTGAGATCCAGGTGTTGGCAGGGCTGTGCTCCTGCAGGGGCTGGAGGGGGGAGTTCTTTCTCTGCCTCCTCCAGATTCCAGCAGCTGCCAGTTTCAGGCATGCCTTGGCATGTGGCCCTTCCATCTCTGCCTCTGTGGTCACATTACCTTCTCCTCTTCTGCTCTGTCAGTCACCCTCCACCTCCTGCTTATAAGGATGCATAGGATTGCTTTGGGGGTTGGCTTGGATATGCCAGGATAATCTCTCCATCTCAAGATTCTTAATTGCACGGGCCAAAGTCCTTTTCTCCCCCTGCCATATAAGATAACATTCTTGGATTCCAGAGATTAGACACGGATGTTTTGTGGGTCATTTTTCAGTTTTCCACATCGTGGAAGATTTTAAGCAAGGCAACAACTCAGCAGATTGTGGTTCACAAAGATCCTTCAGGGCATGGTGGGGTGCACCCAAAGGAACATTTACTGAAGTCAGCGAGACACACTCCGTGAAATGGCGGCTCAAAGGGACTGTGTCTAGCCAGGGTGGCAGCCTAGGGGTGAGCTCAGGGAGGGATTCAGGAGTCCAACTGCATGATGCCAAGTTTCAGTTCCCCCATCTATGAAAGCTGGATTATCACAACTGCACCTACCTTTTGGGACTGGGAAGCAGTGAGCTAAATTGCGGGTTCTCAGTGGGATGTTTTAGCCACGTTAAAATGCAGAAATCACCTACAGGTAATATTCTTTTGGACTTTCAGAGCCTGCCAGTGATGTTAGACTCTAAACTTCACATGTATTTAGCAAGAATAATACATTTTCATTTCATTTTAATTTTTTAAAAATCATTTTTAAAATATTTTATTTGACCAAAAGAGAGAGAGAGAGAGAGTATGAGAGAGAGAGAGAGTGAGAGGATGCACACACAAGCGGGGGTGGGGTGGGGGGAGCGGCAGACAGAGAGACAGGGAGGCAGAGGGAGAGGGAGAAGCAGACTCCCCGCTGAGCAGGGCGCCCGACCCTTCCTGGGGCTCCATCCCAGCACCCTGGGATCATGACCAGTGGAAGGCAGATGCTTAAAGAGCCACCCAGGCGCCTCTGCAATTTTCATTTTAAAGCATAGTGCTTACAGTCAATCAGTACATATTAGTTAAGCAGTTTTGTGCAGGTGACAACAAGGCTTGAGGGAGTATGTCAGGAGACCAGGCTGGAAAGTCCCTTGGGCCCCATTTACAGGGGCCTTGAGTGACAGGTGAGGCTTCAGACTGGACAGTGAAGGCAGTGAGAAGCCCGCGGGGGGCCTCAGAGTGAGGGGCGCGCACCGATGAATGGGGCGCCTGAAGGTGATTGCAGTTGAGGCGGTGGCTGTTTGGGTTTGAGGGAGAAGCATGGCCGAGGGGGCAGGCCATTCTGGAAGCTAGCACTGCTTTCTGTCTGTGAGGTGACTGGGATGGAAGCAGGGGGAACGGATGCGAGAGGACCACTTGCAGGGAATCTGTCTTCACAGAATTAGTGTTTGAGAGGGTAGGTTCCCAGGGGACGGATCTGTAACAGTACAACTTGGGAGAGATTGGCAGCAAGGGTCACTTGCCCCGGTGCTGGGTGTCAGAGCCGCCTTGCTGGCCTCGGGAGGGGTGAGTCATGGAATGTTTATGGGGACTGGAAGTTCTGGGGGTCCCTGGAGACCATGGGGCTCCCTCCTGCTGTTCTGGGAGAATAATCAGCCTTTTGAGTTAACTGTTAAAGGAAAAGGCTGCCTGGCCAGGGTGGGGCTGTAGGCCACCAGACAGGAGTGGCCCCAAGTGCCGGAGGGGTTGGGGGTGGATGAGTGTGAGCCCTGAAGAGTGACTCTGAGGAGAGTCAGGGGTGGGGAGGGTCCTTCCATGGCCATGGCTTGGAGACTGAAGTACTTTCTGGCTGATGAGCCTCTAGTTGAAATAAGGGCTCTGGACAGGTGGGTTGGGGAGAGTGCCCAGGAGACAGAATGAAGCATGCACCCATCTGCTCGGAGCCCAAGCCAGTGCCTGGTCTTCTCACTCCTACTTCTCCATCACTGTGACAACCGTCTCCTCCATCAGTTCCTTACTTAGCCCGGGCCTCTGCATACAAAGCTGTTCGTTCAAAACCCTCCCAGCCATCCTCCAGGCCAGCTGCTGCTCTGGGATGGAACTTCTGCACCTGAGAAACTTATGACCTGTAACAGCAAGATTTATGCCATCTCGCTTCTGTAAAACTGCTTGCTTCAGCATTGCTTGGCCACCCCCTCCCCTGTTCATGTCCTTGAAACTCTGGGAGGCCCCCAGATACTGCAAAAGGAAGTGGTCCTAGACTTGTTTGGGCCAGCCTATAAAAAGCTGAAAAATTTGCTGTTCAGGGTCTCTGAGCATGACTGGTAGTGTCCACACGGAGGCCCAGGTTTGAACCTGACAATAAATGACCCTTGCCGCTTGGCTTTGACTCAGGTCTCCGGTGGTCTTTTTCGGGGGTCTCACGACTTGGGCACAACATTTGGGGGCTCGTCCAGGATACCCCCAAGCCCACCGAACGCCTAGTCAATGGGTTGCTGAAAACCGATCGGTAAGTGAGCCGGCTCTGTCTCTGTGTTGTCTGTTGTCTCTCCGATCCGTGTTCTGCATCTGTTTTCTGAGGTCTGAATCTGAAACTGGCAAATGGTCCTGGCGGACGCGCTATAGGGCCGTCAGTGGGGCCGGTAGGAGACATCCTCCAGACTCCGTCTGGGGCTGTTTGCCCAGCCCGTCTGGTTAGCCATTTGAGTCGGCTGTCCATCTGGGTGCAACAGCCCATCTGGTTAGCCATTCGAGTCGGCTAAGGCGCACCTGTGAATTGTGTTTCTGTGTTCTGTGTTCCCTGCACCTGTAAATTGTGTTTCTGTGTTCTATGCTCCCTGCGCCTGCGAATTGTGTTTCCTTACCTGTTTCACTTTCAGATTCACCCTGGCCAGCAAAGGAAAAAAAGGGGGGGGGAATGCATTTTTGTTAAAGGTAAAAGTGTTAAGGCCTGCTTAGCCTCAAGGCCAGCATGACAGGCTCTGAAACTCCCTGGTTATTTAGGCCTCTACATATCTAAGACCTCCTGGTGATTGATGTGTTTACCAAGGCCTGTGTTTACCAAAGGAGGGCAGTTAAGTCAAAGAACCATCCATCTGTGCATCTTGCTTCTTTGCCCCAGTTCCTGAAATGTGTGGGCATTTCGGAAACTGGGGAGGGGGCTAAAATATTCTCTCACCCAACCAAGAAAATTACTGTGTGACTCATGCTTGCTGTTTGAAATGCATATAAACCCCTAGACCCTTGCATTCGGGGTCCTTCCTGAAACCCGCTGTGCTGGGCAGATGCTTGAACCCTAACTAGCTAGAATTAAACCTCGCTGTGTGATTTGCATTATCCTGAGCATCCTCAGTTTCTCTTTGGAAAGGCGGTCGACATCGGAGTTTAACAAAAAAAGGTAGTTTTGTCCTAAATAAGATGGTTGTTTAAAAAAAAATGGTGTGGGACAAAATCCGAATGCAAAGAAAAGTTGTAAAAAAGTTTTGTGGAGGGAAAATTTTGGAATGGAATTTTATTTTTATTTTTTTTTAAAGATTTTTATTTATTTGACAGAGAGAAACACAGCGAGAGAGGGAACACAAGCAGGGGGAGTGGGAGAGGGAGAAGCAGGCTTCCCGCCGAGCAGGGAGCCTGATGTGGGACTCGATCCCAGGTCTCCAGGATCATGATCTGAGCCGAAGGCAGTTGCTTAACCAACTGAGCCACCCAGGCGCCCCTGGAATGGAATTTTAAATATGGTTGGTATGGACCAAGATTGAAATGAATGGGTTTTAAAAAATAAAATTGAAACTCTGCCTTCTCTTTGTTCAAAGGGCAAGGTTTTCTCTCATTGTTGGTCTGTTCTTGATAAAAAAATATGTAAACGGTTGCTTTCTCTCTGCCTACCAGGAGAAACCAGTTTCTGTGATTTACATTTAATCCTATTTAGGCTTGTACTCAAAAACTGTAATGTTTTACCATACTTCCCGAGATTTAAATCATGAATGAAGTCTTCTTAATTTATTAGGCCTTTTATTTGGTTTACTAAATAGCTTGGAAAGTACTGTTAAACAAATGAGAAGTTTTGGGTTACATTTAAATGGGTGCTATGACTATTCTGGAGGTAATGTATCCTACCTAAAGTTTTAATGCACTAGTACAAGATCATCATTAAGTGTTCTGACTACTGAAATGTTGTGTGTGGAGTAACTAAGCTTCCTTATCAGTCCTATTGTGGTAACTCTCAAATTGGATCATTGGCAATGTCTGTTCTGAGTTTTTACAATTGTCATTATCTTACAAAATGAGTTTCATCTGCAAGTGGATTCATGTAAAGGTAGGGAGAGTCTCCATTTCTACCGCCAGGCTCTGTTGGGGGGACTCCGGGCCACTCTAAGAAGGCCCATAAGTTTATCTGAGATTAGTATGGTGACTCAAAGTAAGGATGAGTCCCCAGGGGCTTTTGTGGAAAGACTTATTAAAAACTATAAAATGCACAGCCCGATTGGCCCTGAGGCACCCGAAAACCAGCCTTTACTAGCCAGTCAGCCTCAGACAGAAGGAAGACTTGGTTAAATTAGTGAGCATAGCAGAAGAGGTAGTCAACAACAGGGAAAAATAGTTAAGGTTTTGACAGTACATGAAGTGAAAAAAGGCAAGTAGAAGAGGAAAAGAGACAAATAGGAAACGGTCAATGAAAAGAAAAGCTTAAACATGGGAAAAGCAAAAGCTAAGACTTAGATTCAGATCAGCGTGCTTACTGCAAGAAAAAAAGGACACAGGACCAGGGAATGCCCTAAGAAGAAAACGGCAATGCTGGCCACCTAAGTCTGAAGGGGCAGAGCCATGGTTCAGAACCCCACCCCGAACCTTGAGTTAAAGTTAAGATAAAGAAAAAATCAATTGACTTTTTAATGGAATCGGGAGCCCAATTTTCATTGTTGCTAAGGCCTATGGAAAAATTATCTGGAGAGGAAACCTGGGTACAAGGGGTAAATGACACAAAAAGACTTTGAGGCAACCCGCTGTGCAGATGCTTGTGGCAGCAGGGGAGGAACACCTCCTTTACAAGCCAGTCTCAAAACTGGAAGAGACAGAAAGAGGGAGGCCTTCTCTAAGCCCTGAATTTCCTGAAATCTGGGTAGCGAAAAAGCCTTCTGGCCTGGCCAAGGGATGACAGCAACCGATATGGCTGTTCAGTCTGACAGTACTCCCTGCCCTGAGGAACAAAGCAAGGAATCAGAAGATATCCATCTGACTGTGCCTAACCCCTGTACCCTTCTCTCCCTCCTGGGCCCCAAAAGAACTGTGTCTACCATCCTAGATCTCCAGGATGTGTTTTCTGAATAACTCTGGCAAGGGAGTCTCAGCCCCTCTTTACTTTTGAGCGGTCTGACCCACAGGAAGGATTCCAGGGCCAGATCATCTGGACAGTTGCTGCTACGGCCCTCCTGGTCAAGGACAAAGGCCTGAGTAACCGGGTGTCAGACCCTCCTCAACCAATTGAAAGTGACTTTCCAGCCCCCGGATGTGCTACAGAAAGGAGCAGCTATGTAGTGGATGGGAAAAGGTATGCAGAAGCTGCGATGGTATCTCCTGAGCAGGAGCTCTAAGAGGCAGCCCTGCTCCCTGGAACCTCAGAGCAAAAAGCGGAGTTGATTGTGCTTACCAGGGCACTGCAGATGGCCAAGGGTAAGGCCGCCAACATCTACACGGACAGCAGGTATGCCGATGCTACTCTCTATGTACATGGGACTATTTATAAGAAAGGGAATTGGGCTAAAATTAGGACAGGAAAAATAGTTCTTCCTTGAGGACTGGGGAGAAAAGCTAGTAAGCCAAATCCATCAGAGCACTCATTTAGGGACGTGCAAACTTGAGGAACTTGTATGTAAACAGTTCTAGGTCTCCAAGCTAGGGCGTATGGCTCAGGATGCGGTAAATAGATGTGCTCAATATCAGGTAAAGACTGCAGGAGGAACCAGGATGGGAAAAGAAAAAGAGAGACAGGGGTAGGGAACCAGGAGTTTATTGGAAAGATTTTACAAAATGAAACAGGGAAAATGTGGACACAAGTACATGTTAGTTTTTATGGATACTTTTTCAGGCTGGGTAGAGGCCTTCTCCACCAAACACAAAATGGCAGGGATGATAGCCAAAAAGCTGCTAGAGGAAATAATTCCTAGGTTTGGGTTGCCTCTGGTGATCGGTCAGATAACAGCCCCACATTTGTGAGTTCAGTCTCACAAGCATTGGCCAAGGCCGTGGGCACAAATTGGAAGTTACACTGTGCCTACCTGCTCCAGAGTTCTGGACAAGTAAAAATAAACCGGACTCTTAAAGAGATCTTGACAAAGTTAATTCTAATTGAGACTGGCAGTGGATGGGTGGATCTCGTTCCCTTCACCCTCCTTAGGGCATGGAGCACACCCTATGTAAGTTTAGTCTGGGTGCATCACCACCAGGTGGAAAACCTGGAACCTTGCTGAAAGGGGACATTTACTGTCATCCTGACCACCCCCATGGCAGTAAAAGAAGGCATCAGGACCTGGATTCATGGATGCCACGACAAAGGAGCTGAGGATGAAGGTGCCCCCCAGAGATGGATGCCACTGCCGATGGACCCTGCCGACCATGGACTGAAGCTAAAACTCAAAAGGGCTTAACTTTGTTGTCACTTTTATTGTTGCCTAATATGGGAGCTTCTGAGTCACCTACTATGTTTAAAAGTGACTGTGAGAATTTTTCCATCTGTATAAAATTGGTTTTGATTGTGAACTTTCGTCTACCTTTTCCTGGGTAATTGAAATTGGTCATGGCAGATTTTAATGGGTTTTTGGCTGTTACTAAGTTTGGAGTATAAATCTAGGAAAGGTGCCGACAACTAAAAAGGACTATGTGCAGCCCTAAAGGAAGAATGTTGCTTTTATATTGACCACTCCGGGGTGATCAAAGACTCAATGGCAAAAGTCAGAAAGGGACTGGCCAAGAGAAAAAAAAA
>PITA01032520.1:0-13857 GCA_004023965.1 Spilogale gracilis
CTCTCCTGCTGCCCTTAGCCCCTCTTCCCTCGGGCTATTTTAAGGGCCATTTTATTTTTGTTTTTGGAGTGTGAAAAGTGGCTGCAGAGAAGCATGTCTGAGTTGAGACCCTTTACTGAGCGCCTGTCATAGCTCATCATCCACAGCCTCGTAGGGGCTGCAAAGACAGAGAAGGACAGATGCTCGGCGTCCAACCTCCCAGAGTTTCCGGGGAAGGAGGAAGGTGGCTTAGACTCCGTAAAAGACACAAAGGTGAATGAAAACAAAACAAAAATGGTTTACATTTATTTAGTGCCAGGCATTAGATCAGCAAATAATAACTATAAAATCAGAGTAATGACCGGGATCTCACTTGTACCCACAGAACACTACAATGTAGACATGGTGATTGTCACCATTCGAGAAAAGGGGAAACTGAGTCTGGGCAGTGGGCAACTTACCCCATGTTCTGTCTGTTTCCTAGGCCCTGAGGCCAAACAACCTTCTACATCTGATGTAGACAGGAAGCAGGTGTGTGCAGCCCATTCACAGGGGGGGGAGAGCACCGGGGCGGCCAGGGTGTGATGGTCCAGGCTCGGGGGCCCCAGGTTATGGGATGGGTGCCCCTCTTCTGGTTGCTCGTGTCTGCTCTGCTCACCTCGGGGCCAGAGTCTGTCAGTGGAAAGACACACCCGAGCCACATGGGGTTCGGAGAAATTGTTTCAGCAATAAGGCTTCAACCTTCCCAGCTTCTACTCACCTGGAACCTTGAGGGGCATTTAACCTTCCAGCGACCGCCCCTTTTCCCCTCCTCATCTTAACAATCCAATTTCTCCCAGTGGCGTCTAACTTCCGGAATGGTTTTCTGCTTGTAAAAGCGTCCACAATCCCACCCCAGTCCTCATTCAAACTGGGGTCTCTCAGCAGTCCGCAGTAACAGCTCTCTTGTTTCCTGTGTCCACCTTTCCCTCCCTCTCCCTCCCCTGGCCTGTCAGACTGGGGCTCTGAAACAAGCCCACAGTGATGTGCACAGAGTTGCAAACAAAGGGGACAGCCGTCTAGACGGGGAGGACTCAGAAGGTAAGGGGGTCTGTGTGCGGAACAAAGATACTCGTGGGCACCTTCCTGGGGCTATTGTCTTTGCCCCAGAAGGTAGAACTGAATCCAAGACTGCACGGCCTCCCGGCTGATGGGCACCTGAGCAATCCTGCCAGCCCAGTGATCAAGGAAGTGAGGTGTGTCTGAGAGCCGAGGGTCTCTGGAATGCTCACGGGCACTTACATTAACCGGCTACTTGATCAGGTAGGAACACATGGGAAGGGGTGTTGATGAGGATTGAATTTCTCAAAGGAACGCAACAGCTTCACACATCCCTTCCCCAGGAGGTTTGGTGACAAGAAACTTCAAAAGGTTAGCACAATTTTTAGCACATAAAGCCCGTGTTTCCTGACTGTGCCAGTACCCCCAAAAGGCAGTAATAAAATTGTTTTCTCCAAAATCTTATTTTAAAAAAGGGGGGGTTTAAATGGTCAGTAGGGGATGGTTAGGATTAGCTTATAGAAACTCTGCTTCCTGGGGGTGACTGAAGGTTGGTTTCACCCCTGGGAGGCCTGGTAGAGGCTCAGAGAAAGCAGCCACACGGGCCATGGGGCCAGAGGTCAACCAGAAGGGATTTTCAGCCTGGTGTTTCACATGGAAAAGACTCTGGGTTGGAGTCAAGGGCCTTCCTTCCTCCCCTCCTTGCCTCCCTCCCTTCCTCTCTTCCTTCCCTCCTTCTGTCCCAGCCTTCCCTCCTTCCTTCCTGCTTTCCTCCCTCCCTTCCTCCTTCCTTCCCTCACTTCCCTCCTTCTTCCCCTCCCTCCCTCCCTCCCTTCCTCTCTCCCTCCTTCCCTTCCTCCTCCCTTCCTCCCTTTCTCCCTTCCTTCCTTCCTAATAATGGTCAGTCTCAAGAATCTTCCAGCAGAGGTCACACTTGCCTTAGTGATGATGGAAGGTATTTTTTTTTATTTTAGAGAATAGAACTGATTGTTCTGGGCTGCAAATTTCCTCAATATTTGGAGAGATGCTGCCGCAGCAGGAGGCCATGCAGGGGTGCGGGAGACGCCCTGAGAGCCACTGAGCTGCCACTGAGCTGAGCATCACACGTCACGACACAGGGGACAGCAGTCATACTGCCACTGTCCTCGGCCCAGCACTGGTCCCTCGCGCGATCATTTGTGTCTGTGACTCACGATGGGGACCCCCGAACATTAGCCTTTCCCGTATCATGGATCCTGAGGATCATGGGGGCTTCCTATCAAAACCTCACCTGTGCTCAGATCACAGGGTTCCATGAGCCCCTCAGGACAACTTCTGCGTGTCTGTGGCAGGATTCTACAGAAGGTCTAGACTCACCAACAGCTAGCCAGGTGCTTCTAGTGGGAAGGGCTGTGAAAGCACCATGTGTTCGGTTAGCGGGGCCTCGGGGAGGAAGCGCAAGGCCCCAGCAGGGCTTGGGGACATAGGTAGAAATCAGACTGGCGGAGGGGAGGGAAAGATAGTATCGCTCAGAAAGAAGTCACATGGGAGGTCTTCTCTGGGCGAGAGTCCACTGGCTTCCAACACTAAATACAGCCTACAGAGCTAAGATTTGCTGAGTGCTTCCTAAGCCCACTTCTCGGAGCTAAGTGCTTTCCTCGCGTGTCTCATGTCGGTTCTATAGTTGGGGAAATCAAGGTTAAAGAGTTTGCCCGGGAAAGTGCAGTTTGTAAACAAAATCTACCCTCATTCCCAGATGTCTGATTGGCCAGCCTGAACTGGTAACTGTTACCCTAAGTGACCTCCCGCCTGATACAACCCGGCTCACAGCCCAGTGTCTAACTTCACTATGGCTGGTAGGCACGGCCGTGTCTCGTGTGCCTAAGACAAGGAAACATGAGTTCATGTCAGCTCCATTAACGCCTAGTTCCTTCCATCCCTTTACATGGAGTGCACACACAGAGCTACCAAGATGAACCATTTAAAATAAGCTAGAAATGAGCTTTCTGCACTTTGGTCCTTGGGCCAAGTGGTTGGTAGAGATGTGACGTCACATGTCTACAGACTGAAGATCCCGGGGCCTCGAGCACCAAGAACAGCCCTGCTCTGTGCTTCTTCCCCATGTCTTCATTTTGCATAAGCTCCTGCAGCTCCCAACGAGACTTTCGACCCCACTGCACCAAAGAGACGTGGGATGGTAAAGAGGGAATGGTCCTTGGCTATCAGTTGGTGGGACAGGAGGAGAGTTCAGTGGTGACACAGAAAGTTCTATGAGCTGCCTAAGCCGTGAAGCACAGGGCCCAGTTTCCATCCGGACCCCACACAGATTTCTGAGCTGACTCACGGTGTCTCCTATCACCACAGCACATGGAATCGGGCACACGGCCGATCTGAGAGCAGGCCCATCTCAGAGGGCACGTGTGTCACTGGACGTGAGGACAAAGGCGTGGTGCTTCGAGATGCCCTCGCGATGTGCTTACAAGGCCAGAGGCACAGACGGAGCACACAGCGCTGAGCCCTCTGCTGCTGGTGAGGCTTAGCCTGGATCCTCCGTGAAAAAAGCAGATTGGCCCTCAGCAACTGCTGTCCCCGTCACATCGCTCCACATAAAAGGACACCGAGCGAAACACGCAGGGTTCGCAGTGAGAACCCCTTAGAGCCCCATCAGCAGCTACAGATCCTCTGTCCTCACCCCTGAACCCTTAAATAAGAACCTCTGGAAGTATTTATATTTCTACCTAGAGGATCTCCATATAACTATAAAAATCAAAATTCTGGTGTCCAGAATGGCCAAAACAGGAAAAAAACAAAGTAAAGCAAAACTCTCCTCCTGTGTTTGTCTTAATGGGGCCCATGTATGTCTGCGAAATGAGACAGACCCTGTGGACACCATTGAGTGGTACTTCTAATCCATGGGGTTTATGCCTTGTGCACATTTCACGGCCCAAATCACCATCCGGCCTAGGGAAAAAGCAAAGATGGGAAAGGTGGTTGAAAGGAGGGTGTGAACGTTTTTTCACATGTCTGTTAGTCACTTGTATGTCTTCTTTGGGGAAGTGTCTGTTCATGTCTTCTGCCCATTTTTTGACTGAATTATTTGTTTTTTGGGTGTTCAGTTTGAGAAGTTCTTTATAGATCTTGGATACCAGCCCTTTGTCTGTAGTGTCATTTGCAATTATCTTCTCCCATTCCATGGGTTGTCTCTTAGTTTTGTTGACTATTTCCTTTGCTGTGCAGAAGCTTTTTATCTTGATGAAGTCCCAAAACTTCATTTTCGCTTTTGTTGCCCTTGCTTTTGGAGACGTGTCTTGAAAGCAGTTGCTGTGGCCGATGTCAAAGAGATTTTAATGATTCCAGGATTTTAATGATTCCTGTCTCGCACTGAGGTCCTTCATCCATTCTGAGTTCATCTTTGTATATTGTGTAAGAGAATGGTCAAGTTTCATTCTTCTGCATGTGGCCGTCCAATGTTCCCAGCGTCATTTCTTTTTTCAATGGATATTCTTTCCTGCTTTGTTGGAGATTAATTGACCATAAAGTTGAGGGTCCATCTCTGGGGCCTCTATTCTGTTCCACTGATGTTGGTGGGAATGCAAAATGGCACAGCCGCTCTGAAAATCGTGGAGCTTCCTCAAGACATTAAAAATAGAGCTACCCCACCACCCAGTAATTGCACTACTAGGTATTTACCCCAAAGATACGGATGTAGTGAAAAGAAGGGGCACATGCACCCCAATATTCATAGCAGCAGTTTCTACAATGGCCAGACTGTGAAAGCAGCTGACGTGCCCTTCAGCAGAGGAATGGATGAAGACGTGGTTCATTCATACAATGGAACATTACTCAGCCATCAGAAAGGAAGAATAACTACCATTTGCCTTGACCTGGATGGAGCTGGAGGGTACTATGCTAAGTGAAATAAGTCAAGGAGAGAAAGACAATTCTCATATGGTTTCACTTATATGAGAAACATAAGGAATAGTGCAGAGGACCATAGGGGAAGGAAAGGAAAACTGAATGGGAAGAGATTGAAGAGGGAGACAAACCATGAGAGATTCTAGACTCCGGGAAAGGAACTGAGGGTTTCAGAAGGGATGGGGTGGGGGATGGGGTAGCTGGGGGATGGGCACATGTTGTGATGAGCACTGGGTGTTATATACAACCGACATTATCGTTGTACACTACATCAAAAACTAATGATGTGCTATATGTTGGCTAACGAAATATAATAAAAAAAGGAAAAAAGAATTAAAAAAGTATTCAGTGATTAATAAAGTAAGATAAGGTCTTTTGCATATGTGAAAAAACAAAGAAAGGAGGGTGTGAGTAGACATATCTGGGAAATTAGTGTCTTAGCCGCTCATGGTCAGAAGGAGGTCACCTTCATGCAAGGATGTCAACTCTTTCCAAAGCTCTGGCCTCTGGTGGACACTGACTTAACGTTTGATGAATAAATGAATGAGTGAATGAATAAATCAACGAATGAACAACAATTAGACTTTAATCCTACCTTTAAGAATCCTGTAGTTAATACCTATCCTCCATTATAGATTCAGTGTAAACAGATCCTGTACATATGATTGGCTAGTAAATACAGTAATCCCAAGCAAAGTCTGAAATACTGACTCAAAGGAGAGATGGGACGGCCCAGTATCCTGAACAGGGAGACGCTCGCGCAGCCCCTTTGTGTGGAGCGTGTCCAGTGAACAAAGCCTCAGACTCAAAGTGCCCAGAATCATTCATTTAGATAGTGAAATGGGCAGGGCCATTCTTCTGGAATCGTCGAGAAGCCCTGCTCACCTGGAGCGGCTTGAGAAGGCTAAGCCTTCCGTGTTAATCTCTGTGGGATGCCAGGTCCCTTTCCAGGGACATTGCCTATGCCGTAGTCCCTGCCCAAATGTGTGAACCGTCCCTAAAACCTCATAGCGGCCCCCAACCTCACGCTTTAAATCGTGGGGACCACCTTCTGTGCGGCCAGCCCATCATCTCTCTTGGGGGGGTCCATTCTATTGTGATGAACACATACAACATCTTTCTGTTAAATGAGAATTTGTAGATTTCTGTGCTGCCATTCATGGTTTTCCACGGAGTGAAGTTTAGGGAATGTTGAAACTCAGTTATTTTCCACAGAAACCCTGCTCGTGGTAAATCACCTTGCTCTCAGGGCTCAGATCCCACGGCCCTTATGTCCTGCTAAGACACTTGAGACCTGAGGGCTGGGGGCAGGGGACATGAGACAGAAGAAGCCTGGGGTTTAAACTTACATTTTATGTCACGCTGCTGGCGGGAGGTCACAGCTGCATCTTTCAGAGCTTTTCGGACCACATAGGGGGGCGTATCATGCAGAAAATGTTAAAGGAATTATGCTGGGTGTTTACAGAGTCAGTACATGGATCTTGGTAGAACGAAGAAATAGACTTTTGTCTTTTTTCTTATTCTTCTTTCATCGGTGCAGACCTGAGATGACAACGTGGGCAGGTAGAACTAGCCCCAGGAAGAGCGAAGCCAAAGGACACAGATCTGGGTGTGCTCGTTAGGTCTGAATTAGCTTTATCCACCGACTCTTCCAGAAAATGACCAAAGCAGGGCGCCTGCTTTCGGCTCAGGTCATGATCTCAGGGTCCTGGGATCGAATCTGACCTCTGCTCAGCAGGGAGCCTGCTTTCTCCTCTCTCTCTGCCTGCCTCTCTGCCTACTTGTGATCTCTCTCTGTCAAGTAAATAAATAAAATCTTTGAAAAAAAAAGAAAGAAAGAAAATGACCAAAGCAGAAAAGGGCTCACTTTCAGTGATTTGTACAAGTCCAACCACACACTGACTTACTCTACACCTTCTTCCTCCTTTGTATGGACTACTTCAGATTTTTCCAGACTCTTTAGGGAGTAATGGCCACACCACACCGTTTGCTCTACAATTTAACCTCTAAAGGTTTTGCTCGGTAACTGATAACTTTGAGTAAACAAACAAACAAACAAAAACAACAAAACATTTTTTTCCTCATCATTTACTCCTGAGATAATACAGGTTTTTCAGAGCAGAGTGGTATTTTTTCACTCAGCAAGTATTTATTGATAAGCTACTATGCGCTGGGAATGAGGTTAGGTGTAGACAACTAGTCCTCGCCAGTATTAGTCCTTTAACAGGAGGAAAACACACGGGGTATCAGGTGGTGGTAAGTGCTGTGGAGAAAATGAAGGAGAAGGGGCTCAGGAGCCTCCCTGAGAAGGCGACACGTGAGGTTCAATGGCGGATGTCCCCATCAGCAGTTCAAGGCTCTTGGGTTGGTGGAGTCTGGGCTTCGGATTTTGGATTGGAGTACACGCAGGTCTGGGGTGTAAACTCAGTAAAAGGCTCGAAGCAACCTTGCAAACCCTATTGTGCAGCCCCATTCATTCCCCTTGTGGGGAAGCTGACCCCTAACATGTGGAGTGAGCCTCAGGGCTTCCAACACAGACACTTCTGCGTGATTACTTCTCCCTTAGAATCCAGAGCCAACTCACGCCCCCTCCTCCCACTCACAGTTACCCCGGCTGCTTAGAGAGCAAAGGCTAATCATCATTACAAAACAAAAAGCAAGCAGGCTCACCTGAAACTGCACATTGTCTCAGACCCAAAAGTCACTGGGATTCTGCACTGGAACTTGGGGCCACCTTCCCCCATGGCAGGGAACTAGAGGGACTGTTAGGCAAATCGATTCACCTTTCATGGAAGGTCTTGTGCACCCTACCCCAGGCCCTTGTTACATAAAGTCCTACTTGTCACATTCAGCATGGACCTTGGAGGGGGAGGAGAATTACAAATAGGAAACTTTGCATACTTGCTCTACCCTTGCCTACTAGCCCCAGCGTCTGTGGCCAACGTGGGTCACAGCGTCAAAAGGGCTGGCTCTTCCTCTCTCTTTAGTTTTATTATGCACGTCAAGTATTAATCTGATGTCTTCTTTCCATTTGCTTTGAAAAGAGGAGATGCAGAATTTGATGTGAATATATAATTGAGATTCTTCTCCTGGAAACCTTGAGTTCTACAGAGTAGGGAGCCATCCAGTTGTATCCGGCAAGCTCACGGAGCCAGGATATCTCTGAGCAAAGTAACAACGCGCACGCCCATCCATCCAGCCAGACAACTCAGGGCTCAGAAGAAGGCACCCAGGGGTGTCTGGGTGGCTCAGTCATTTAAGTGTCTGCCTTCAGCTCGGGTTGTGATCTCAGGGTCCTGGGATCGAGTCTCATGTGGGGCTCCCTGCTCGACAGGAAGTCTGCTTCTCCCTCTGCCTCTGCCTCTCCCACTGCTCATGCTATATATAAAGAAAAAAGAGGAGAGGAAGAGAGAAAGCATCCTTCCCTCACACAGGGAGCTCGTACGATGACAGCAGTAACTGGAATGAGGCCGATAAGCTGGAATTCTGGTCCAATCATCTGAATCCCATATACATCTTAGATGTCACCACAGACCGAACGAGGAAGAACAAAAACGAGACCCTCACCCTGTATGGGGTTTGCAGTCAGTGTGGCCGGGAGGGGGCTCAGGTCTCAGAATAAATAGCTATAGGGCAGCTTGGTAACTGTTACAACTAGGAGGAGACGCAAACCCCTGTAGGGATGCCGAGGAGAGGGGACCAGCCCTGCTGGGCTCTGCGTCAGGGAGGGCTTTGCAAAGGAGATGAAATTGAAGCTGGTCTTGGGGGATGGCTGGGCACCCATCAGAGAGGAGAGGACACAGAAGGCTCTCCAGGCAGCAGGAAGGCCAAGCAGGAAGGCCGGGCATTGTGCAAGAGCAGGGTCATCGCTCGCGGTCAGTGTTAAGCTTGGAAGGGAAGGTGCAGTGGACAGAGCCGCAAGCTGGGGGCCCCTTGGGAAAGGCCTGCAGGCCCTGCTGAGCTTTGGGGAGCTGGGCGTGGCAACTGCACACACACCCCTCCTCAGATGTGAAGTTTGCCTGGGTCGCCTGTGGGTCAGGGCAGGGACCCAGAAGTCTGCCGGACGCGCCCCTTCTTTCCGAGGATCCTGGTCTCGGTTCCCCAGGTCCAAGAAGCAGATTCATAGCTGCTTTGGAAGTGGGTGCCTTGGGGCCTCTTTTCCAAAGACCAGCGGGGCACACCCCCTCTTGGAGGCATCAAGCAGCCAGCCAGGCTCCCGGCTAATTGCTGGGCTATTTATCATTACAATAGAGGGGTGGGCTCCATCTGAGGATCAGACCAGGCCCTGCAGCTGGGAAAGTGAGCTCAGGCTCTCCCCGGGCTCTCCACATCATTGTCCACTGCCCTACTGGCGGACTGAGCTAATTGGGAGCCGGCAGCACGGGTCAGCTTTGCTGGCCCCGAGACACGACCAGGTCCCTGCAGTAATTTCACATGAGCGAGAAAGGGCAGTGTGGGGTGGTTTTCATCTTCTCTGCAAAGAAATAGAGCCGTTTGAATTTGTCTCAGGCAGGAGCAGAGGGTGGGCGAAGAAGCTGCCATAAATGTGACAGACGGACCACTCAGATGGACCTCATAGTGGAGCCCTTCACATTCTCCTGCCTGCTGCCTGGACAGGGGACAGTTAGGTACAGACACGTCTCTGTCTTTCCCTCTGCTCTGAGTCCCTTTGTGATTCCACCTCCACTTGGCAAGGCAGTCCATTAGATCACCGCAGAGAAGCATCCCCATGCTTACTGCTCCTTACTGCTTCTTTGGGAAAGGAAATGCACCGTTAGAGTCCCTTAGCATAAACCTAACTGCAAGTAATTAACCCTGTTGGGAAGGGGGGATGCTTGTTTACACTGTTCAGAGCGCACAGGTTTCATGGCTATAATTTTTTAAGAAGGAATCTTTGTAAAAGCTTAGTGTGTAGGGGCGCCTGGGTGGCACAGTCCATCAAGTGTCTGACTCCCGGTTTTGGCTCAGGTCATAATCTCAGGGTTGTGAGATCGAGACCCAAGTCAGACGCTGCACTCAATGTGGAATCTGCTTAAGATTCTCTCTCTACCTCTCCCTTTTCGCCTTCCTCCTGCTTCTAAAACAAATAAGTAGATCTTAAAAAAAAAAAAAGAGTCTATTAAAAAGTATACAGAGGATGAACAAGCCCACAAACACTGGCTCAAAAAGACAGGGTTGCTCAGCCAGGAATGTGTGTGAAAGGAGCATTTTTAACCTGTGGGTGGAGAATTGCAAATACAGGTAGTGGTACAGGTGTCCCCAAATCAGCCAGTCAGCTCTAGACCACTTACTGAGGGCAGAACATGGCATTACTGCTTAGGATTAAAATAAAAAGAAAATATCCCTACCCGGTAGCAGTAGGAGAATAAGCCTTTCTACAGCAGCATGGTCAAGCCCAAACAATAAATACTAAGTAAATAATGGAGTGCGGCGTGGGTCATGCAGTGCGCAGTGTCTAGAAGGAAGGTTCTGGCTTGGGGCTGGCTGCTGGAGGCCCAGCATTCTGGGGTCACTGGGAGACAAGTGGACACTGCAGGTAGGAAAGGCTCAGAGTGTGGGAGTGAGGCTCTAGAGCCCTGCTAAGGAGTCTGCAGAGGGAAAGCGGAGTCTGGCCAAGCAGGGCCATGTGGCCAATGATGAGCAGAACTCATCACAGAAAGACGGCAAGAAGTCTGCAGCCCTCACCTAGAACCCGGACTCCGACCACGCCATCCATTTCCGCTCGTTCTTCCCGTCTGCTGGAATCCAGAACAATGGATTCCCAGCTCCCTCCTCTCTCAGAAAAACCACAAGACACCAACAGTTACGATCCCATCTCATTAACTGTCCCCTCGCTGCTCCCTGCCCCAGTCCACTTCTGGATATAGTTCTCTAGGTATCTGGGAAGGAAGGCCACCGGACTTTCTAAAACGAAAACCCATCTTTCTGACTCTTTGACTAACCCAGCGCCCTGAGCAAAACCTCTGGAAGCTGAGGTTCTGCATATGCCCACCTTAGGTGACCTTGGGAAGCACCCTTTTGTTTTTATCCTACTATATTGACAGTCAACAGAGAGGAGAGTTGTCTCAGCTGTTTAGGATGTCAGTGAAGGCAGGTGTCTTGGTGTTATTTTGCCCGGGGTAAAAATAATATTTACTGTAAATCATTTGAGTTGCTTCATATCTTCTAAACGCATTTGAAGAGGAAATTGGGATCTCTGCCGGGTTGCAAGAATTATGTCCCGGAGAAGCGACTATGTGGTCCAACTATTCCTTGTCCCAAGAGCTCTTGGCTCCACAAGAAGAAAGGAAGTCTATGGAGATCCCGACTCCAATGCTGTTACAGGGAATCTCAGGGACTGCATAGCCTCATACCTCAGTATCCAGAAAAACACTCCGATGACGAAGGGAAACCATGTGGACCTGCCTCTTTGTCATACCAGAGTTCGCAGCGACGGAGCAGGATGGATTTCAGGGGTTTGTTTAGTTTCTTCACTGGCAATGAGACAGCATACTGGTGTTTACCAAGCTGCAGGTTGTGTCAGAAGCCCAACTGCTGTTACCCTGGCAACCAGAGGCAAAGGCATCTCTCCGCAGCACCACCTTGGTTTTGCCTGGACCATTTCCCAAAGTGCCTGGAGAGTCGTTTCCCAGCGGACATTTCAACCTGACATTGAACTTACAGAGCGCCCGCAGAGTATGCATCTTAGATTCAAGAATGCTCAGACTGGGGAGTTTTGCCCCAACTAACACCCCTCCCCCCCACACACACACACATACACACACACAGGTAATGGTCAGCCAAATGCCATTGGAAGTCTAACTTAGCAGCCAGGCAGGGGAAAAAAGATCAGTTCTCCACTGAAAAAACACGAGTTTGGCCCAAGAAAACAAGGAGCTATTTGTCATACATCCTAGAGGAAGTCAATTTATTTTATTTTATTTGTTAGAGAGAGAGAATGAGAGAAAGGGCAGGACAGAGTAGGGCAGAGGAGAAGGAGAAGCTAAGCAGGGAACACAATGTAGGGCTCACTTCCCAAGATCCCGAGATCATGACCTGAGCTAAAGGCAGACGCGTAACCAACTGAGCCAGCCATGTGCCCCTAGATGAAGTCAATCTTAAGAACAAAACAAGAACGTCCTGAAGCCTCTGCCACAGCTGCCGAAGTCCCTGAGGAAGTACAGGGGCAGCTAAAAGACAAAAGAGAAAGTTTTTAGGCAAATAGTGCACAGGTGATGGCTTGATTCTTTGCAGAGGCTCTAGTCTCTAGGAAGACATGGCCTAAAGAGACAGCAAATGTTGGAGAGGTTGTGGAGAAAGGGGAACGCTCTCAGACTATTGGGGGAATGCAAGTCGGTACAAGCACTTTGGTAAACAAGGTGGAGATTCCTCAAAAAGTTAAAAATGGAGCTACCCTGTGACTCAGCAATGCACTACTGGGTATTTACCCCCAAAATACAGATGTGATGAAAAGAAGGGCCATTTTCACTCCCATATTCATAGCAACAATGGCCACAATCGCCCAACTGTGGAAGGAGCTGAGATGCCCTTCAACAGACGAATGGATAAAGAAGATGTGGTCCATATATACAATGGAGTATTACTCAGCCATCAGAAAGGATGAATACCCAACTTTTGCATCAACATGGATGGAACTGAAGATTATGCTGAGTGAAATAAGCAGGCAGAGAGGATCAATTATCATATGGTTTCATTTACTTGTGGAGCATAAGGAATAGCACGGAGGACATTAGGAGAAGGAAAGGAAATGTGAAGGGGGGGAATTAGAGGGGGAAATGAACCGTGAGAGACTATGGATTCTGGGAAACAAACTGAGGGTTTTAGAGGGGAGGGAGGATGGAAGGATGGATAAGCCCAGTGGTGGGTACTAAGGAGGACACGTATTGCATGGAGCACTGGGTATTATACACAAACCATGAATCATGGAACACTGCATCAAAAACTAATGATATATTGGATGGTGACATAACATAATTTTAAAAAGAGAAAAAGAAAGACATGGCCTAGGCTAGATATAAGTTGTGTGAAGTATTAACTCTGTGACATTGAAGAGGTTATGGACCTCCCTAAGTTTCGGGTATTTTATCGAAAAAGTGTGGTTTGTCATTTTAACTCCTGTAGACGTTTGGGAGGATTGAGTACCGCAGCAGGTGCGAGCATAGCATTCCTGTGTCTGACACTCGCTGAGTGCTCAGGGACCTCCCTGCCTTTCTTGTTCACTGCTTTTTGGGCATTGCCGGGCCATGTGGACACTCCACTGAAGTGTGTCATACCTCGAGGAGGAGAGAGCTCAGTGGGGAAGGATGGTAGCTAGGTCTTCATCTAGTGGTGACGCAGTGTGACCAGTCTGACAGCAGAAAATAGACAAGTTGGCCAACCCTGCTGGGAGAGCGGGGTGAGGCTCCAGAGAGGGTGGTCCCCAAACAATGCCCTACAAAAAGCATTGGAATTTACCAGAAGAAGACATAACTGGAAGGACATCTGTGGCCAGAATGGCCCCAGGGCAGAGGATGGGGCTCCGTGCATGGGGGGGGCGGTTGAGGGGGTTACAGGTGGCTGGATGAGGCTGCTGCCCTGGACAGCCCCTGGATCATTCCTGGACAGCTCCCTGATCACTGTGCGGGTTGTGGGTGGGGAGGGATGGAGGGTTCTCAGGGACCATGGACTGTCCTGAGACTATGAGTATAACTTGTCCAAAAAAACAACATTTACTAACCACTTGCTTCTCTTTTTTTTTTTTTTTACTTTAAATTTATTTTATTTTTTCAGTGTTCCAAGATTCATTGCCCATGCCCCACACCCAGTGCTCCATGCAATAGGTGCCCTCAGTGCCCACCACCAGGCTCTCCCATCCCCCCACCCGTCCCTCCAAGTCACTCAGTTTGTTTCTGTGTCCAAAGTCTCTCATGTTTCATCCCTCTCCCTGATCTACCCTACTTCCCATTT
>PITA01032521.1:0-13857 GCA_004023965.1 Spilogale gracilis
AAAAAAAAAAAAAAAAAAACAAAGTAGACCTTTCCCATTCCCCCATAACTTTCCCCCCTGCCATGCCTCAGCTCAAGCTGGTCCTTTCCATGGAAGGCCCACCTGGAGAGCCCTCCTAGCAAAACTACTCACTTCCCATAAGACCTGGCTCAAAAGATTCCATTTCTCATCAAAACAGATAAAAATCCCCCTCCCCTGGGTGCCTGGGCTCAGTGGGTTAAAGCCTCTGCTTTCAACTCAGGTCATGATCTCAGGGTCCTGGGATCAAGGCCTGCATCAGGCTCTCTGCTCAGCAGGGAGCCTGCTTCCTCCTCTCTCTCTGCCTGCCTCTCTGCCTATTTGTGATCTCTCTGTCAAATAAATAAAATCTTTAAAAAAAAATCCTCCTCCCCTTTAAATTCCCAGAGAGATCTCTTCATCCCTTTTTAGGATTAGAGCTTTCATATTTTGGCTCATAGTTGTCTATGTCTAACCCCAAAGAAGGCACAGACCCTACAGTCACACAGGACTGAGCTGGAATCTCAGCTCTGTCACCTCTGCACACACTAAGCACAGGCTATTTCTGAGCTTCAAATGACTTACATGGAAAAGAAATCTGGACAATGCCTGTTGGTCACTGCTGGTGACTATGTGGAACAGTCAGAACTCTCAAACACTGCCAGGAGAAGCAACTCCAGGACAACCACGTTGGAAATCTATTGGATAGTTTCTATGGAAAAGCATGTAGATGTTTGCCAGAATGGCCCGTAGTAGAATGTTCACAGCAGCACTACTAGTAATAACTACAAATTGGAAACAACTGAAGGGCCATCAGTAGAAGAATAGGTGAGTAAACTGAGTTACACCCATACAAAGGAATTATCCTACAACAATAATAAGCTACTGCTATGTGCAACCACATGGATAAAACTCATAAGCATAATGCTGAATGAAAGAAACCAGACACAAAAGACCACTTATTGTGTGGTTCCACTTAGGCCAAACTCATCTATGGCGCTAAAAGTCGGAATAGTGGTTACTCCTGGGGTCGAGGGTTATGTCTGGGACACAAAGGGAGTTTCTGAGTGCTAGCAATGCTGTTTTTTGCTTTGGGTAGTGGTTACATGGATATGTAGTATGCACACTTATTTTGTATGCAATCAAAATTTTACATAATGAAAAATGAGACTGGGGCGCCTGGGTGGCTCAGTTGGTTGGACAGCTGCCTTCGGCTCAGGTCATGATCCCAGAAACCCCAGACCGAACCCCACATCAGACTCCCTGCTCTGCGGGAAACCTGCTTCTCCCTCTCTCACTCCCCTTGCTTGTGTGTTCCCTCTCTGGCTGTGTTTCTCTCTATCAAATAAATAAAATCTTTTTAAAAATTTTTAAAAAATTTTAAAAAATTAAAAATGAGACTAAGATCTACATTATGGCAAATGAGATAAACATATGTAAAATGACCTACATAGTGTTTGGATGGTTCCAACAAATGTGAATTCCTTCCCTTCTGCCTCCTGTCTTGGAACCCCAAAAGGGCAGCGGTTGTCACATTCTCACCTCTGCCCCCTTGTTGCAGCTGGTATACAACAGGCACTCCCTATATGTTTATTGGCTTAAATGTAGTGGCCCAGCCTCCCTTCTCAAGGCCACTGCTCAGCAGCTTCATCAGGTAAAAACAACTAATACTAAAAAAAAAAAAAAAAAAAAAAAAAAAAAAAAAAAAAAAAAAAAAAAAAAAAAAAAAAAAAAAAAAAAAAAAAACCACAACTAATACTGACTTAAAGCCTTTTCTTAGTATCTCTCCCCAAGGGGAATTTGCATTTTATCAGTTTTATCCATTTTTATCCATTTAGGGACCTAAAACTAAAGGGGAGAAATTCTGCGGTGGAATTATAGTCACCAGTTAGGACCCAGAGAAGGCCGTGGGGCACAGGTACCCTTCTGGCCCTGAAAAGATGAAACCATATGGCAGAGGGGAGGGAAACAGCTACAACTTTTGGTCAGAGGCACAGGATGTCTGCTCCAGACATTCCAAGGACGAAGCCCGCATTCACGCCCACATTTCTCTTAATGGAATCACTAGGACTCACACTCCTGCCCTCAACCCTCATAACATACAACCCTTCTGAGGTTTAACACGGATTTCCTAGAACCTCACAAAAGGGGACCTCAAAAGTCATCCAGGAGCTTTCTAGACTCTGCTTCAGGAGCCACCAGCGTGAGGAAGGGAGCCAGAGCCGTTCCCCTTTACCTATACAATACGTTGGGGCTCTGTGTAAAAATTCACTGGGGGCGGGAGGAGTTTGAAAAACCACTACTGTCTGGTCTATAATCCACTCGTTTGACAAAAGAAGGAAGCTGAAGTCCGGACAGGGGATGGGACTTAAGTCACACAGCTAGCCCACTCCAGCTATTCTTTCCTAGGCTTCTGATGACAGCACCCTCAACCCTCCAAAGTAGGACTGGGGTTGGGAAGCCAGTGGCCTCCAGGGGGACAACTTAGGAGGAGGCCTCCAAGGCTGGAGGATCCCCCTGCAGGAAACCCTCTACCCTGCTAAGTCTTCTCACTCACTGGCTCCAGCTCACTCTCCCGGTCTTTTTGAGATCCTCATCCCACCTCACCCGGTGTCAGTCAGTGAAATGGGACCACTGCAAGGGGGCAGGCATGATTATCCTCTTATACCTCCCCCCACATTGGGTATCATCACACTCAGCCTGTGAGGAGACTGCCCACAGAAGGGAAGGAACTCCAGCATTACAGACAGCCAAGCCTCTGACCAAACCCAATCTCTGAGGAGGAAACTCAGGCTCAGAGATCAGCCATTTGCCTAAGTTGACATGAGAAAAACCCATTTTTCTAGTGATGATCCAGCTCTACTAGACAGCCTGCTTGTTCACGCTCATGGTCAGGGTCAGTTCTGGTCTCATTCCTGCCAGATGGAAACTTGCTCCAGACCAGCACACACCTACCCCCATCCACCCACCCTCTGTGCCCCCTGCTCAAGCCTCTCCCAAAGCAGCTGAATTATCAGTGGGGCCACTTTACATGTTAAAACACATCTTAGGAGAAGAACAGGACTCTGAAAGTATTTGTGAAGAGGCCAAGGCACCAGCTCCCCTTAGTCACCAGGAGTCTCCCAGAAATACCTGATATGGAGGCAGCAGGGAAACAGAGTCAGAAACCACAGCAGCAGCCCCCAGCTGCCCTCCTCTGGCTTCTAGAGTGCAAGGTGTCAGGGGCTGTTCTCTCCACCTGCCCCCAGGGACCTTCCCACCTGCGTCTAGGGCAAGCAGCTAGGACTCCCTCTCTCGTAGGGTGCACCCCTAACCTACCACTACCTGCATGGCCTCAATGCTCACCTTTCTGGGACTCATTTTCTCCTTCCTAAAGTGAGAACACTAATTTCCACCTCTCAAAGTTACAGGGAGGACTAGCCAGACCCACACATCCCAGAAGACATCCACAATGCCTGGCCCAGAGTCAGGGTCAACTACTGACAACGCCGTCCTACGCCCTTCTACCTCCTCTTGCCGCAAACCTAACGGCTACCCCCATTCTCTCCCAGGCCCGTGAGGACGGGGACCACAGCTGCTGCCACAAGCAAGCTGACTGTGTGTGGAGCAGCCTTCTGGAATAACGTCCTTAAGTGTGAGAGGTGGCTGATGCAGGGAAGACTGACCCCTCTCCTCCTGGAAGTCTGACGTGCTCTCCCCACCACCCGGCCCTAAGCGAATGAAAGTCTGTTTCCTATCTGCCCCCCACGCCCCGCCGCCCGCTGCCAAGGCTCGGCCGCCGCTCCCACCCGGTCCCTCGGGTCAAAGTGCCAGGCTTCTGAGCGCGCAGGAGAGCCAGCGGACAGGTCCAGGGCCGGCCACAGCGCCCGAGGGCAAGACCGGCCAAACCCGCGGGGTGGTGGCGGGCTCGTGAGACCCGAGAGAGCGCCCCGCAGTAACGAGCCCCGCGCGCCCTGCCCCGCCCGTCGAGCCCGCACACGGGCGCTACTCACTGCGGAGGCTGCGCGGGGCGGGCACGGCGGGCGCCACGGGGTGCGCGGCGCTCGGCTCTGCTCTGCTCCCCGCAGGCTGCCCGTCCGCGGAGCCGCTGAGGAGCCGAGGGGGCGGAGCGGCCGGCCCCGTCCCAGGCGCCGGCTGGAGGAGCACCGGGCGGCCCGGGACCGGGGCTCGCGGCGCCCCCTGCTGGGAACCCCCTGTGGTCCGGCCCGAGGTGAGGGCCGAGTGCCTCCTGCCAGGTCCTCAGACACCTCCAGGAGGGGCGGCGAGAGCCCGCGGCGGGACCCTCGGGCATCCTTAGTGGTTCTGCCGCGCACAGGCAGTGTGGCCTTGGGCAAGTCAACTAACCTAACCTCTCCAAGTTTGATCTGGAAATTGATTTTAATGAGCCGTTGATAATCTGATGTAGCCTGGCACAATCACTCAGAAAATGGTATTTCCTTGTCCCCTCACTCCCGGTCCCTCGCCTCCCACCCCCACAACACCACAGACCGTGAGAGAGGAAGTCCCACGAGGGAATAGGCCGTTTCCTCCCTTCAAGCCAAGATGCTCTTCAGGGAACATCACCACCAGTGTTTCACAGCTGGGTGAGGGCTGAGATGGAGGACACTCCCCTTGTCACCACCAACCCTCAGCTTGGGAGTGGCCTAACCTCCTTTGCCCTCTATGCCTCCTCCCCTCAGTCTCTGTGTAGTTGGTAAGTGAAGCCCCACATAACCATCAAGCCTTTCTTAATAAAGGACTTGGCAGTGGATTCATCCTCTCTTTCTTCTGCCAAAAATCCCAGGAAGGAAAAAAAAAAAGAATGAGAGTGGAGAGGGTGATGGGAAGAAGGAAGCGGAAACGCAATCACAGCCAAGACAGAACTTATTTGAAGACAAGAAAACTGTTGGGCGAAAGGAAATGGAGGCTTCTTCGCAGAGTTTCCCATCCCTAAGCCATCAATAGGGGTCCTAGAGGAAAAGGTATTGGATTCAGAGTTCTACTCTGCCATTCCCCATGTATAGTCTTGGGCGTGGCACCTGAGCTTCTCCTTCATCAGTAAAGTGGGGCAAACACCCCTTCTTATAGTTTCTAATGGAGCTATTATGGCACTGAAATGAAAGCATGTGTAAGTGATGCCTGGGTGGCTCAGTTAAGCATCTGTCTTCAGCTCAAGTCATGATCCCATGGTCCTGGGAGCAAGTCCCACATTGGACTCCTTGCTTACTAGGAGCCTGCTTCTCCCTCTGCTTGCTGTTCCCCCGCTTGTGCACTCTCTCGCATGCTCTCTCTATCTCTCTCTCTCTTTCTCTGACAAATAATTAAAATTTTTTTTTAAAAAGTGTAGGCTATACCTAGAGGACCTCCACCAGTATGAGCAACCACCCTCACACAGACTGGGGTACTGACAAGTACAGATGAGTCCTGCCCCTAGCTGACCAGTGCCTGGACAGCCAGGAGAAAAACCAAAGAGCTTACTTATTTATAAACATCATCACATCCCAGGACAGTGCAGGCTCTGAGTCTCCTGTCCCCTAGAATAATACCCAAGACCAGAGGTGGTTTCCAAAGTCAGCAACAGAAGAGGACACTCACTGAGGCTTCACCAGTGTAGGAGACCCTTTATCCTCAGACTACTCTCAACACACACACACACACACACACACACACACACACTTCCACTTATCTATTGCTATGCAACAAGCCACCTCAGTCTTGGTGGCCTGAAACAAAGATCTTGTCAGGCTCACAAATTCTGAGCGTCAGGAATTCAGACAGTGCACAGGATGGTTTATCTCTGCTCCACAATGTCCAGGGCCTCAACTGGGAAGACCTGAGTGGTTTGGCCTGATTTGCATGGCTGGGAGATGGAATATTCTGGAGGCTTCTTCATTCATGGCATAGCCTGGGCTATGAGGAATCCAAGCTGGACTCAGCCGACACTGCCAGAATACCTGCATGTCACCTCTCCATCCCTTCCCTTGTGAGCCTCATGCTTAACACTTATTTGGCAACAACATCCTCTTGCATGAGGCAAAACAGGCATTCTTAGGTTTGATACTCGGCAAATTAATCAAAGAACATCGCAGCAGGAAGGGTCATTGTCAGTCATCCCATCCAGTCTGTCATTTTTCAGACGAGGAAACGGAGGCTCAGAAAAGAAAGTGAGTTGCCCAAAGTCACACAGCTGGTGAGAGGCAGAGCTAGGATGAGAACCAGGCCTCTGCCAGATTCTGTTTGGTGCTCCTTGCACTGTACCTGCCAAATGCAATTCCCTAGGGAGGGACCATCTGAAAACGCATTTTTTGTTTAAGGTTGAGTGCGTGTATCAGAGCCTCACCTGAGAGCAGCAACAGGACACCGAGCACAGCACACGGGACCATGGTGGCAGGGGGCAGAGAAGGAAAGCCCCCAAAGATGGTGGCAACAAGTGCATCTATTCCAGTATGAAACCAGAGGAAGGACCAGGTATTAAGAGCTAAGAATCAAGCAATTCTGCTCCAGCTCCTGCATGCTTCCCACGGCTGGCAAAATAGGACAAATGCCTCATTCTGGCAATTAAGGCTCCAACCTGCAGTTCCCAGGCCCACACATACATCCTCTTCCCTCTTGTGTCTGCACAGCCAGCTCTTTTCCCAGGTTGGATTATTGGCTGTTTCTGCCTCCATGCTTTTGTTTAAGCCACTCCACCCACTCCCAGTCCCTTCCTACAAAATCATATCTATCCTTCAAGGGCCCTTTCAGGTATTTTACCCTCCATGGATATGATCTACCCACCCCTCCAGATGGCTTTCTCCCCTGAGCCCCACCACTCTTGGTTTATACCAAATTGGCATTCTTCTTCCCCTGTTTTAGTGGTCATCAGTGGCCACTCCCTTTGCCTTTAGGGCAAGGGCACTGTCTTATTCATCTATGTACCCAGACAGTGGCTGATAGTCCAAACCCAAGAAAGTTTGTTAAACTGGATTAGAATGGAAATGGCACAGCTGTCTCAACTGTCTTGCTTTCTATTGTCTCCCAAGGATACCAAAGTCCCTGGAACTTAGTAATTTTATGTTGGATGGAGAAGGTATAACTCATTATAATAGCTGCCACGTATATCATTTCTTCCAGCACGTGCCTTCTCGGTGTCAGGAACTTTACTTCAGGATGGATGCAATGATCCCTTTTTACAGATGAGGTAGCTGAGTTTCAGGAAAGTTGACTTACCCAAGTTCCCCCAATTTGTAAGTGGCTGAGCTCTGCTGTGAATCTGGTCTGCCCACCTCCAAAGTCCATGCTCTTTCTGCTCCCCTGCCCCTCCCACACACTCTCTGCCCTCAGTTGAAACTTCCAAATATTCTAAAATGGTGTTAATACAGGGGTTCTCAGGCAGAGAACCTGGCTGCCTATCAGAATTGCCTGAGTGTGTTTACTGACCTGCATGCTCAGACCGCCTACCTCCCCAGTGACATTGCAACCTCTCGGAGGGGCGTCTGGGCATCACTAGTGGTTAAAATTCCCAGGTGATTCCAGTGGACAGGTTGAGAACCACTTTCCTCGTGTCATAAAGATCTGGGGAAATAAAAGCTCTCTCCAACCCACCCAACTGCAAACATCTGCGCACCTGCTCTGTGCAAGACACTTCAAGGGACCATGAGATGGATGAGTCACAGGAGCCTGAAGCTTCCACAGAGAACAAGCCCACAAGGAAAAAGGTAACCGTGGCAGGCAGCAAAGGGCAGTGGAAGTGGTGATATCCTAAAGCACTCTTTGGTGCCTGGCAAGTATACACAGCCTAACAACCCGCAGATAAGGAGACAGAGCAGGGATTACGATGCTGCATGTGTTGGCTGGCACAGCTGGCCCTGAGGTCGGCCTATAGGGTGCATAGTGTAAGGATGAATGATGCCAGGTGCCTGCATGCAGTTTACTTACTGTGTGATCTAGGGCAAGCTTCTTGACCTCCCTGTGCCTCATTATCCCCAATGGTAAAGTGGAGCTAAGACTAGCATTTGTCTCCTAGGTTGTTGTGAATGTTCAATTCATCATGGGTCCACGTGAAGGACTTAGATCAGTGTCTGGTATGCGGCAAAGTGCTCAATAGTCTTAGCTCTTCTCATTTTTCCTTAAATATCTGCTGTGAGCTTCCCAAGAGGAGGAAATGGATATTAGCCGTCTTTTCAACCCACCCACCTGCAGTGTAGCCCAGAGCAGGTTCTTAATAAGAGTCAAATGAAGTCTGGAATGCAGGCTTCTTGACCCCATGGGCCCAGTGCTGACTCTTTTCTTAGGCTATCAGAGCAAGCCAGGAGAGGGCACAGGTTCCTCCCTGGCTGGCTTGCCTTCTGGCTGGAAGGCAGGCCGGAAACCTCCTCCTCCCAAAGGTAGCCCTGACTTCTCAGCCCTTCCCAGCCCTGCCCACCCTGCCCTGTGCCCTCAGCTCTCCCAGCCAGGCAGGGCCAGGGGGTGTGGAGAAGGTCCAGAAGGTCTTCCTGTTTCCTCCCTCAGAAGGCCCACTGGGTCCTGCAGCCAGAGGTGGCTGCTTCAAACTCTAGCCTTACTAGACTCAGCAAGGCCTTGATCCCACCAAGAAAAGGGCTGTAACTTGGAAGGCCTTGCCTTTTCCTGGAAACCTGGAGGATGGGAATTTCCTGGGCGTGTATGCACACCCATTCACTCTGCAAACATCTGAGGACACCTTCGGGGCTGGGTGCTGTTAGGACAAGTATAAGCTCAATGCCCAGAAGTATCAGGTCTCCTCCAGCAGGCATCATGATGGGCTTGAGGGGAAGGAGAGGTTTGAAAGAAGAGGACCAGGAAAGTAGGAGGTGGCCAGGAGGGGATCACATCAGGTGGGAGCAGCTGTGTGCACAAAGAGATGGGACCTTGAAACCACCGGCCATTTACTGTCCCAACTCCCACCTGAGCCAGCACGGGAGTCGTCACACTGTTAGATCATGACCCAGACACTGGCCATTGCTTTCAGTTTGGGGTAGATGCTGGTGTCATGGGTATGGAGTTTTTAGAGAGGGTCCCCAAACTGTACCTACCTTTAGGGCTACAAATTTCACCTATCTACGTCTCTAGGCTGAGGAGTCAGGTAAGCCTATTTATAGTCCTATTCAGTCACTTTTTTTGGAAAGTCACTTTTCCTTCTCTGAGCTTCAGTTGTCTCATCTGTAAAATGGGAATATCCCACCTTCCCGTTTAATGCGAGCACCAGACAAAATATTGGAGAAAGCACTGTACAAATGCCACCTTCCCTCCCAAAATTGATGTGTTCGTCTCTTGTGCCATATCTCTCTAACCATGTTGTTATTACTGCAACTGTCCCTGAAATGTTTTCTTCCCTTCACCTTCATTTATCCAAGACTCAGCTCAATTATAGCCTCATTTACTTTTCAGACATTTCCTGGTGCCATGGGCCAGGCCCTGGGCTGGGCCCTGAGAGGAATGGGACACAGGCCCCACTCTTCAGGAGCTCCAAGCCAAGCAGAGAAGCTATCCCAGAAACAAAGGTCCAGAACCCCATGCTCTGTGGCCAGGCAAAAGGCTGGGCAGAGACCCAGAGGAGCCCAGAGGTGGGAGGGCTGGTCCCTGAGTGCTGGCGGCAGCGGCAGGAAGGCTGCTCTGAGGAGAAAGCCCTTCCATGACGTCACAATCATATCTGCTGAGCTGAAGATAAGATTTCACCTTCCCCTGTTAACGGGTCCTTTCAGTCACTCCTGCCGTCCTTCTCACACTTCGCTGGTGGTGTGTTCAGACCCATCAGAGGCCGTTGGTGGATCCATGAGGGAAGGATGGGGAGGACAGAATTTCCTCCCCATCCCAAGAGGAACTTCAGGGCGAGACCTGGCCAACCTACATCAACTCTTTCACACCCCTGCGTGATCCCCCAGCTCTGTGTAGGCTGGCCCTCCAACTCAGGGCTCCTGCCCTGCCCGCCCTGGTCTGTATCTCCCTCTCAGCTGAGTCCAGGTCCCGACCCAATTACAAGCATCTGCATCTGGGAAAACAAAGGCAGAAAAGGCCAAGTCCGGCCATCTACAGTGGCCTCTGCCTCAAACAGAACTGGGCCTCCTTCCTCGCCAGAACTGCTCTCCAGGGTAAGAAACCCTGGGTCCCCTCGGCTCTTCCTTTTAGGTTTTTCCAGCCTCTTGGTTGGAAAACCCTTGGTTTCTGTCACTGTTTCCACACAGAATACATTCATCCCTCTACTTAGATCAAACCAACATTTATGGAGAATCTATCTGAGCCAGGCACTGTACTAAGCATTTTCCTATTATTTCATTTAAATTTCAAGTTGAATACTTTTATGGACTGATATTATTTTTATTATACAGATGGGGAAACTGAAACTGAAGGAGTGTGGTGGACATCTGCATTTGAGCCAAAAGGCTGTCCGGTATCCAGTGCCTCCCTCCTATTTAAGAGGAAACAACTATGGTGACAGTGTTGAGTATAAGCTGAAGTACTGCACCAGCTCCCACCAAAGCTATAGGGAGAAAATCCTCCTTCCTCCAACCTCAGTCTCCATGAGAGTAGGTCTGGCCAATCACGTCCGTCTGCCCAGCACTTTGAATCCCAAGTGAGTACTGTCTGGATGATCACAGTAACCACCAGCAGCAGCAGAGACATGCTAGACAGATTGTTCCAGCATCTGGAGCCTCTTTGCTTCCTTCTATTTCAGCCTCTCATTGATTCTTAGTCCCTCTGTCTTCCAGTGAATCCCTCTGTGCTCAGTTGGCAACAACCTGGCTGATCTTGGGAAAGACAGGACTGTGCTCAATGGTGAAGGACCAGGAACCAAATGAAGACATCTTCCCTCAACCTGGAGTTTTTGACCTCATCACAGAGCTTCCAACATGAGAGAGAAGTGGATGGAGTTTCCAGGGTGATGGTGAAGGGGAACCCAAGGTTCACAGTGTGCAGCAGGCCTAGAGGGCAACTGTTTGATAATGGAGCAGAGGAATCTGCAGGGAACAGAGGGCTCCAGGACCAAGGAAGAAGTGAAACTGATTCATTAGGCCATGTGTTTTAACCTATTGAGTGGTGCTCTTTGAGAGGAAAGTTTGGGGATGTGTTTATTATAGGCATACAAAAAAATTACATGAGTAAAAGTGACAAAGTGATTATTAATTCCAACAAATAACAAAAAAAGTGTGTAAGAAAGGAAATGTTCATCACAATACAATACAGCTCAACTTTGAGCTGTGAATAATATTTACGTGTCATAACAATGTGAAGAGTAATTATTTATATTTTCTCATTAGAGAGAAGGATGGAGGATGGGAAACAGTATGAGCATGAAACCCTCATCTTTCCTATGGGAAGCCAATAGATACATTAAATTGAAAAGTTGTGAAATAGGATTATAATAATGCTTTTTGGTAACACGGTGCTGAATAACAGAACGGTTTCAAGGGCTGAACTAGTGGTTTCTAGGGAGTGGAGCTTACATGTGGGTCAGAATGAGGCACGCAATGGTGGTTTTTAGTTATAAAATTGTAAAGTATTTGCTCTTGAAAATAACATACATATGTTATTTTTATTAAAATCAAAAGAAAATGAAAGGAAAATAGGTGGAGTAAGATTGAGAAAAAGGCAGATGAAACACAGTTCAAGGTATCAGAGTTCATAGGCTTTGTAGTCACTAAGGATAACTGCGCACTTATGGTACACCATACACTGTATTATTATAACCTCCATTGTACCGATGAGACATAGAGAGACTCACAGAGTTAACGTGTTGCAGAGACACGGCTTCTGCTCAGCACCGGTTACGCCGTCCCGCTAACCTCCAGGTTCCGCACCGAGCAGTAGGAAGAGCGGAAGTCGGGGAGCATCGTACGGTGTGACAGAATCCTTCACGAAGTACCACACCAGGCACAATGGGGCCAGGAGGCTCCTCCCTTACTCTTCCACTTCTCCACTAGCCAGAGGATACAGCTTTGAATTTGAGATAAACCCTGAATAAGAAAAACTCTGTGAAGGACACCTGGGTGACTTAGTCGGTTGAATGTCTACCTTTGGCTCAGGTCATTAGTCATGATCCCAGGGTCCAAAAATCAAGCCCAGCCTCTGGCTCCCTTCTCAGGGAGGACCCTACTTCTCCCTCTGCCTGCATCGTCCCCTGCTTGTGCTCCCAATTCCTCTCTGACAAATAAATATTTTTTTTTTAAAAGAGTAACTGTGACAAAGAGAACAACCTACCCAGGAAAGCCTCCTGACAGGGCTGTGGAGACCCTCGGGAGAAGCGGTGCAGAGGTAAGTTTGGTCCTCCATGAGGGCCAGAGGGCAGAAAAGGTTAGCTTTATCTAGAAGTGAAATACACCACGGTGTGCCATGCTCAGAGTAAAAATAAATAAATTAAATAAATAAATAAGCAAACAAACAAACAAATACTTTTTTTGGCAGTTTGTCCCCAACCTTGTGTTCCCCATGCAGCCCCCAACAGGAAAGCTAGAGTAACAACTCATCCAACCCACTTGCACAGTTTGTAAACTGGAAAATAAAGATGTCTCCCAGAACAAAACAAAAAGAAAAAGATGGATAATATGAAGAAATGTTCAGAGGCAGAGAGAATAGATCTTAGGAGTCCAACATTCGTCTAAAATAAGTATTAGGTATTAGGAAAGAATAAAAAGAAGAAATAAAAAAAGATAAAAAAATTCTTTTTTTAAAAAAAGGTAAAAATCTTCAGATTAATGGACCCACCAAGAGCCAAGTAGGGTTAATGAAAAAAACATCTATACCAAGGCAAATCAGGATGAAATTTTAGAACCCTAAGAATAAAGAAAAAAATCCTAAAAGAATTCAGAGGAGAAAATCATTTTGCCTCAAGACTACAAAGGAGACTACCTCAACGTGAGGCAGGAATCCATCAAAATCCTGGAAAAGAACATAGGCAGTAACCTCTTTGACATAGGCCACAGCAACATCTTTCAAGACACGTCTCCAAAGGCAAAGGAGACAAAAGCGAAAATAAACTTCTGGGACTTCATCAAAATAAAAAGCTTCTGTACAGCAAAGGAAACAGTCAATAAAACAAAGAGGCAACCCACAGAATGGGAGAAGATATTTGCAAATGACACTACAGACAAAGGGCTGGTATCCAAGATCTATAAAGAACTACTCAAATTCAACATCCAAAAAGAAGATGAGCACATCAAAAAATGGGCAAGAGACATGAAGAGGCACTTCTCCATAGAAGACATACAAATGGCTAACAGACACATGAAAAAATGTTCAGCGTCACTAGCTATCAGGGAAATTCAAATCAAAACCACACTGAGATACCACCTTACACCAGTCAGAATGGCCAAAATTAACAAGTCAGGAAACAACAAGTGTTGGAGAGGCTGCAGAGAAAGGGGAACTCTCTTACACGGTTGGTGGGAATGCAAGCTGGTGCAGCCTCTTTGGGAAACAGTGTGGAGATTCCTTAAAAAATTAAAAATAGAGCTACCCTATGACCCTGCAATTGCACTACTGGGCATTTACCCCAAACATACAGATGTAGTGAAAAGAAGGGCCATATGTACCCCAATGTTCATTGCAGCAATGGCCACAATCGCCAAACTGTGGAAAGAGCCAAGGTGCCCATCAACAGATGAATGGATAAAGAAGATGTGATACATATATACAATGGAATACTACACCTCCATCAGAAAGGATGAATATCCAACTTTTGTAGCAACATGGACTGGACTGGATGAGATTATGCTGAGTGAAATAAGCCAAGTAGAAAAAGTCAAGTATCACATGGTTTCACTTACTTGAGGTGCATAAGGGGTAACGTAGAGGACAGTAGGAGAAGGAAAGTAAATGAAAAGTAGGGTAATTCAGGGAGAGAAACGAAACAAGAGAGACTTTGGACACAGAAACAAACTGAGGGAC
>PITA01032522.1:0-13857 GCA_004023965.1 Spilogale gracilis
TCCACATATAGTATCATGTCATCTTTTTGCCGATGTTCTTTGTCTCTCGTGGCGGTCCAGAAGTGGGAAATATCACATTTCAGGCTGGTTTCATGGGTGTTCACGGTGGTCTTGTAGTGGTTTTTTTGTTGGAATTCAGCTCTCTTCAGGGAACTCCCTGAAATGCGGTCACCTGGCCTTCCGCCATCTTGACCCTCCCGAAACATCCACTTCTCGATTTCTCAAGTTTTAATACAGATTCATGACATGGGAATTGGACCTACATAGGGACATCGGGCTGGGGTACTGGTAAGGGAGAAGAGGGTGGGATGGGCGTTCAGATACCTGGGTGGAGACCAAGAGGTGTAGGAGCCCAGGACATTGGGAGGAGTAGCTGAGGGCTTAGGTGCCCAAGATGGATTCTTCGGTGGGGACGTGGGCTTTTTGAAAGATGAAAATGGTAACTATTACTTTCGGAAGTCACCAGTTCCCATTCCTCCATTCCCTTTTTTTCCCCTAGGATTATTTATTTATTTGAGAGAGGTAAAGAGCTGAAAGGCAGAGAGAGTGAGTGAGTGAGAATGCACATGAACCAGGTGAGGGACAGAGAAGCAAACTTGCTGCTGAGCAGGGAGCCCAACATGAGGCTCGATTCCAGGACTCTGGGATCATGACCAGAGCTGAAGGCAGATGCCCAACCGACTGAGCCATCTAGGTGCTCCATTCTTCCATTCCTGCCTGGAAAAAACCCGGGGGAATGCTGAACTCGGACTCGGACTCCTTCTTTCTTGGAGCAGCAACCTTAGGGAGATTGTCTGCTTATTCATCCCATCTTTCCTGGTGAGCCAGCTGGGATTGCCCATTGTAGCGGACAAGGATTCTGGTACCCCGAAGTTGTCAGTGAGATCTCCCCATGAGGTTCTAGTATATCTAAAATAAACCACAGGTGAATTTTTAGATGAAATAGTTAATTTATGACCATCACATCATAATTACTAGGAGCTATCAGAATCCAGGAGATCCATTTGTGTGTGTGTGGGGGAGAGGTTTCCTCTAGGGTGTTCTTGAATAAAATTAGGTTGAGTCAAGCCATGGCATAGCTCTACCAGAGAAAATTCTACTTTCAGTGTTTTTCAAACCTCTGAAAAGTTTGCTAGGACTCAAGAGAGTATATCTGTGCATCTGGCTTCTCTTTATCACTCCCAGAAGTGCCACTCGGATTTCCATTTTAAATTATCTGGGGTGTAGAGATCCCGTTATTTCTGCACTACCACTTCCTAAAGATGTGAAATAGCTCTCAACACAGCCCCAGAAATAGAGCTAGTGAAACCAGGGGCATTTTGAAATTAGGAAAAAAAAGATGAAATGGCTTGTTTTGTTCTTAAAATAAGAAAGACTGTTTAAAATACTTCCTATGAAATTGGGGTCTCTTAGTTAAGAAGAGGCTTTACCACTTACCGTTCTTTTTTCTGTGTAATTTATAAATGAATGCCAAGGTTTTCTTCTCCCCCTGTTTCTTTCACAGGTATTCATTATCTTGTATTTATTCAGGTTTTGGTTGAGGAAATCCTATTTTTCAACAATAAATGTTTGTCATATGCTTTTCACAAAAGCAGTTACCTCCATTTTTACGATTCATAATGTGATGGGTGAAGGGGACAATAAATAGATACTACTTTTAAAGTAAATTGTAATGCCTTGTATATATAGTTTAAACAGAACTCTAAAAAAGTGGGTTCTTAAAATGTATGAACACACACACACACGTGTGTGTTTTATATACTATGACTTCTTGGCAAGCATCCCTCTTTCTCCATTTGATCATAAAATAATGATGGGTGTGTATTCATGCACCTGAGTGTGTAAGGGAGCATGCTTTTTCTAGAAGGAAGAGTATCAGCTGCCTGCAGATCCAATAATGGCCAGAGGTGGGACAGACTAGAGATATTGCCTAGAGAGGGATAATTTCATTCTTGAGTGTGTGTGTGTGTGTGTGTGTGTGTGTGTGTGTGTGTGTGTTTAGCTATTTTGAAAAGAAAGCTGCCATATTGGAATTAGATTTTGGTTTCTAATGATGGGAGAGGAGCTCTCTTCTCCTGCCCAACTCTGCCATCAGCCCCCATAGACCCAAAGTGAAGAGGAGGGAAAGAATCATAAGGGGAAAGAGCTGGGATACATGTCTGTTCTTGGGAGTTGGATGTTAGGGATTAAGTAATAAAATCATTGTCTAAAATAAAAGGAAGCCTTTCCCCTTGCCCTGTCTCACTTCACCCGCTGAATTTAAAAGTCCACTGTAACTTAACAGGTGTTGTATTTACTTTGTGAACCTAGATTACTGGAAATTATTTGGGAAGAAAATAATGTTGAAATAATTGAATAAAAATGTCCAGATGTCTCAGAAGTTTGATAGGTGATTTTCATACAAATAACAAGATTCAATTTATAGAATAAGGCATAGGATTTGGAGGAGGGGCAAGGCTTGGACTCTTAGCAAAAATTTTCTTTTAAATTGTAGAAGGGTAAAAGGATTAGGAAAGGAGATATGAATTTTAATTTAATGCATTTTAATAGAACACAGTTTTCCAGGAAATAAGTCAAGGGCAAGAAACTAGTATCTCCCTTCCCCTTTTAAAAAAATATTTTATTTATTTTCTTGAGATAGAGTGAGGGAACACAAGAGTGGGGGCAATGGGGCAAAGGGAGAGGGAGAAGTAGGCTCCCCACTGAGTGGGGAGCCAGGTAAGGGGCTTGATCCTAGGACTCCAGGATCATGACCTGAGCCAAAGGCAGATGCTTAACCAACTGAGCTATCCAGGCACAGCTGGAATCTCCTTTTTGACGTAACCTTTCCATGTTGGTGTTCCCAGGTCACCACATCCCCAACATTCCCAACTTCAATTGCCCATGTGTGGCCTAAAGCAATATGCAGAGAATTATCCAGTGTCATCAGAGAAAGCAAAGCTGCTTTTAGGACTCCTACTTCCTGACAGACAGCTAGCATCATTGTTTGCCTTAGTGATTTTATATACTATGACTTCTTGGCAAGCATCCCTCTTTCTCCATTTGATCATAAAATAATGATGGGTGTGTATTCGTGCACCTGAGTGTGTAAGGGAGCATGCTTTTTCTAGAAGGAAGAGTATCAGCTGCCTGCAGATCCAATAATGGCCAGAGGTGGGACAGACTAGAGATATTGCCTAGAGAGGGATAATTTCATTCTTGGGACTTCAATTTATTTTCACACAAGTGATAATATGCTATTAATGTCATCATTTTTGTTTTTGGCTCAGTTATCTGAATAAAAGGGCTGTAGTTCTGTTTGAATGGGGAAATTATATACTAAAAAAGGAAATCTACCAATCACACATTGGGAGTAAGGGCACCATTGAAAGTATCTGCCAATAAAACTTAGGAGATGTGTTCAAAAGCTACTCTTTGACCATCGTGTCTATGAACCATACAAACCTAAAGAGGATACATGGATTCATTTGTATCTATTTGTATCATTGGATGAAAGGTTTGCATTAAATATCTATCCTACAGTGAACCCATCCTCTTATGTATCAAACCTAAAATCAGAAAAGAATCATGAGGTCCATTCTTTATTGTTTCAAAACTGATGGGAATTTTATCTCTGTATCTATATGTATATATACCTATGTGCCAATATACCTCTCTCTGTCCCTCCATCCATCCTTCCCTCCATCCAACCGCCTTCCCATCCTCCCTTCAAGGAATATGTCCCTGAAAACATAATGGAATTCCATGAATAATATTCAGATGCCAGTTAGAGACTTTGTGTTGTGTTCTGTAAGAGGCTCAAGTATTCTTTGACTTAATTGATTTTGTGCCTACAATAACAATAACTAAAGAACTTTGTATAACTCCTTCCATGACTGAGTTTCATTGCTTTAGCTACACATTTTAATACTTTTCTTGGCACTTAACACACTGTCCTGATTAGAAAAGTTTTGCCAAGATAATTGAGATTTGTTCCATGATATCATGGACCAAATGATGTAATATTTCCCTAATCATCTTAAAACTGGGTCTGTGATCCTACCTGACAAGGTCCTCTAGAAGTAGAATTTCAGACCTATTTTGACATTCCCTCCCTTACACCAGGGTCTCACGAGATTTTCTGGGAGGCTTTCCTGGGAGGCTTTCCTGGGAGATGTGTGGCGGGCCTGTCTTTAGTTCCCAGTTGTGACTGGGATACTGTTAACTTTCGTGCTGCTGTCAGCCTTGATCCAGCCTTCGTACCTACCAAACAAAGCCCACAAAATTAAGTGAATTATCCCCATGTGTGAATGGCTACATAGAATTATCCCAGCCAACAGATGTAAGAATATGTATTTTATTTTAATTTTTAAAGACTTTTATTTATTTTACAGAGGGAGGGAGAGAGCAGACAAGCAGAGGGAGCAGCAGGGAGAGGGAGAAGCAGACTCCTCACTGAGCAGAAAGCCTGATGTGGGGCTCAATCCCAGGAACTTGGTGATCATGACCTGAGCCAAAGACACACACTTAACTGACTGAGCCACCCAGGTGCCCCAAGAATATGTATTTTAATAAAAAAGTCATGAAGGGTGCCTGGGTGGCTCAGTCAGTTAAATGGCCAGCTCGATTTCAGCTTAGGTCATGATCTCAGGGTCATGGCATCGAGCCCCACGTTGGGCTTTGCACTCAGCAAGGAATCTGTTCCCACTCCTCCTGGTGCTCTCCCTGCTTGTGCATGCACTCTCTCTCTCAAATAAATCATATATATATATATACATATATACATATATATATATATATATACAGACACACACATATATTTGTGTGTGTGATATTCACAGAGCTTGGTTTTACAACCCCCTGTGTGTCATGATCATAACCTTCAGAAAGACGCTGGTGAACAGAAAAGATGCATGGGGGAGCTGAGCCTGCTCACAAACACCCTTCTGTATACCTTACATGTGTGTTGTCACAGGTGAAGCTTAGAACAGCTGTCCTCAGCCCACACTAATAGCATGGCTTCTGGAAAAGTGAGGATGCTCTAGCAACCTCACCGGAGATACCTGTTGTCTTCTGGAGGTGAATCTGGCTAATAGGCATGCTGTTCTGATGGCTTATCAAGCACCCTGTGCTCATTTCATATTATATGTGCATTGGACAGCAGTCAAAATCTTGCTGCATGACTTGCTTTCAGATAAGGTATGGGCTTTCTGAAGGCAAGTGAAATGTTTCTATGTGAATCCTCATCTCCCAAGTGTTGTAGTTTCAATCATGGGATCGGAATAGGTGGAAGCCTTATGTATCTCTCTCAGTCGGTATAATCTCTCAAAGGTTCACATGGGGGTTTTAACGTCAAGTCCTTTATATTTCATTGTATCTGGCACTTTTTTTTTCCTGAGAGAAAAGTAGGAACATGAGTAGAATCTGATTGGTGTTGAGGCAAGATTGGTGTTGAGCATGGTGGTAGTTCTTAGCTACTCCCTGAGAGGCGTGGGGCCACCTAGGTTCCTAAGAGGGAGGAAATTTAAGCTAGAATTGTGCAGATGCAAGTACCTTTCAGAGCAGATGATGTCCAAATCTCCATTTGTACTAGTTGCTTTTTGACTATGTGACCCCAGTTTCCATTCTCTTTCCTACCCTCAATCCTCCTCCTCCCATTTGGGGTAACATTCCAAGTGTGGACCCCAACAGCAGATCCCCTAGAGGAACACAGGTGTATGTGCCCATGGCATGCTTGAGGACCCAGAATCCTCAAGTGACTCTGGTGGCTCTCTCTGCAGTCTCTTTCAACAGCAAGTGAGGAAGGAGATAGAAGAGCACGGTAGTTATGCCTTTAAGCCCTATAATCAGACATGCCAAGATTCAAATCTGAGATCCAGCATTTTGAGGCTAAGTGATCTTGGTCAAATAGTTAAGATTAGTAAGTTGATGTTGTCTTACTTAAAAAAGTGAGTACACGTTTTTATTCATAGAATGGTAGGAAGGATTAAATTAGGCAATGCATACAGTATGGTGCCTGGGAACATAGTAAATGCTCCTAAGAGAGTATCAGTAGATGGTTATTTAAGAGATCATTTGGGCTGCTAGAAATGTCATATTGGTATTTAGTTGAATTAAGAGCTCTGTGCATATTATAGGACTATGAATAATTATAATTATAATTTCTGTAGGGCTTTAGAGGATCATGATAAATGAGTTTTGTCCATTGATTTTAATTTTTGAAAACCTTTGAATATATTACCTATGTAAATATTTGCTATTTAGAATAAGGTAATCCTGAGAAAGTACTGTGCTTATATACTAAAATATATATTGTGTATAAGATGGGTGATAAGTATGATGGGAAGAGAAATATGCAAATATGATATAAAGAAGATGTGGAACTTATTTTTTGCAATATCAAGGCAAAAGGGAATATTATTAATCTCTTTAATTAGTCTGCCAGAAATAATGTATTGCCTTGTATTCAAATATCAGATTCTTGAACTTTGTGTGAGTGTAATATTCCAAAATAGAAAATAAATGACCTTTGACTTTATCTTACACTCTTTGCCTGTAGTGGGGAACTCAACATCTCTGTCACCATAAGTTTGTGTATAGATGGCTTATGGAAGTTCCAGAAAAAAAACCATCATTCTCTGTCCTCATTCTAAGAAAACAGAGACACCCCCCCCCAAGCCTGCTAGCCACATTTGTATCCTGTAGATTTATTCTTCAGTCCATATATTTTAGATTTTAGATATTTTAGACTCAACTATTATAGGAGAAATTAATTAGGACCCCACTAACCCTTACAGAATATAAACTGACCTCAATTAAAATTCAAGCTAATAATTAACTTCAAATATAACATCCATCAATTCTGCACCCTTACCTTGAACTACAGTTGATGATTTACCAGATAATCATTTCATTCCAATTACTTCTTTTTGTTTTGAACGAGTGTTCAACTCCCCAGAGGCAAATGAAAGCACTCGAGGACTAGTTATTTATTTCATGATTATTGGTATTAATTTTAGTATTACTTTGAATTTCTGGCTTCTTGCCTTTAATTTTACACTTTCTTTGTGCATTGGTTCATCTCAGCCCTGCCTATGATGTATGCCCAAAAAGGGAGTATTTGAGTATTGGAGAACGGAGCAGTCCACGTGGTTACTGTAGGGAAGCAGGTTCATTTTAACTTGATTTGCTGAGTGGACTTCTCTAGATCAGAGATTTAGCTGACCTGCTATACCAGGATAGTATACTATACTATACTCACCATTTGCAATTTCCTTTTATTCATTCATTTTTTTGTTTCAACTCAGGAGAAACACAGCATCACAGGACATTCATGCTTACTTGGCATGTGAATTAATGGTTTCCATTAGAATTCACTGACTAGATGTTTTTAAAGCAAAAATGATTGGAATCAGAAATCATTAAGGGTGGCAATGATCGAGGGGAAATGGGAAACTTCACACATTGCCAGTAAAAGAGTACAATCACTTTGGAGAACAGTTTGGTAGTTTCTTAGAAAGGCAAATAAACATTTACTGTACATCTCAGGAATTCTATTCCCACAGATCTACCTACATAAAGGAAAAAAGTATTCCTGCACCAAGACTTTAATGCAAATGTTTAGAACAACGTTATTCTTAATAGTTAAAAATTGCAAACAGTCCAGATGTCCTGCTGATAGATACACAAATGTGGTTGGTATATTTCTCTGGTGGAAAACCATTTAGTTAAAAGCAACAAGCTACTGATAAGGACTGCAATATGAATGAACCTCACAAACATGCCGGGGTGAAGGAATCAGATGCAAAAGACCACCTATTTAGATATAGAAATATTTTGGAGCTGGGCCAACAGTTTGGATGTAGGTGGAAACAGCAAGGATTATGGGAAACTTCTCACACTTGGCCAAAAGAAGGAGGTAGATGTTGAACCTGTTTAACGATATGGAGAAGACCGAAGGGTAGAATTTTAAAGGTGTGCCTGTGGGCTGCAAGTTTGAGGCCCTGAACAGGGCTGTAGGTGAGAAGTCACATATGACGGTGGATTTAAGAGTTTCAAGCTTTGCGAAGAAGTCAGGACTGGAAAGGTAGAGAGACCTTCAAAGCTGTGACCTGATGAACTGATGCAGAAAGTCTATAGAGAAGAAAACGGAACCCCAAACCTTGGGAGCAAGCAGCCCATAGAGGTCTTAGGAGTAGAGTAAGCCAACAGAGGAGGGTAAGAAGGAGTGGCTGATGAACTGAATCCAAGAGCAGAGAGACTAAAACAGAAAAGGCATCCTAATGACATAGACCAGAATGAAGAAAACTATAGAAAGAGTCTATTTAACTATTTCTTACTGGTAAATATATTCTACTAATTAAGCTTTGCATTTTGACTTCTTTTCATTTAATGGAAGCATTTTTTCCTCCTCTGCATCTATAATGCCATCAAGTCTCATCTTCAGGAAATTAATTAAATAGTGACACAGGCTGGAGATAAGTCCATTTTCAGACAGATGCTGCCTATTTTCAAAATAAATTATCATAGCCAACAATTATTACTTCGAGTATTTAAAAATTCCAAGTGGCTGTATTAAAAAATTCTCACCCATCTAAAGCTTTTCAACAAATTATTTGTTCCTTATTTACATAATATATTCAAGAGAATGTGTGAGTATGCCAACGAAATAATTCCTGTAGAGAGGGTCAAGAGGAGGTGAGAGTCATAAATGGATTGCGAAGTCTTTCATGGAAACAAATTTTAGTCTGAATGTTCATTAAGTTTTTGGGGTTTTTTAGGTAACCTTAAACTTTGTATGAAAAGTGAAAACCACTGGAATCTTTATCTTTCCAGTGCATGTGCTTTCAATTAGCTTCTGTCTAAATAGGTAATCCAACTGTTGTCATGGGTCCAAAGGCCAGTAAACAAACCTGCTGAGAAAGGAGAGGCATGGTCTTTCTCTTTGTCGCAGTCCTTGGCCTCTGTCCCTGGTATAAAATGCCTGGAGCTTTCTCCTGAATCCTCAAAATCCAGTAAGGTCTCCATGGACCGAGAAGGGGCTGCCTCTCTTATCCCTGTGTTCAGTCCCCCAAGTGCCGTTTACTCACTGTCGCATGAATGGGCGAAGATACCACATTATGAAGATGTTTCATTCTTCTCCATTTTAACCATTTGAGCTCCTAGCAGTAACGGAACAAGGAATGACCATTAACTTACTATGATGAAGCAAGATTAATGATGACACATATTATGACACAAATCTACAAATTCTGCTTACTGTTCTCAGTTATCATCGAAGAGCATAAAAGCGCTTATGAGAAGGTACGCGTCGAAGTTGGAAAACAGTCACCACTGAAAATAAGGAAAAACAAGTCATGTACCAGGATGTGATATCTTTCTACATCCTAAGTATTTTCCCAGAAACCCATTCCACAATGAGCTTACTCTACGAAATATAAACTGGTGTGGCATATTCCATTTCCTAGCACACATTTAAAATTGGCCTTATGGCTCCATAGGGAAATGTCTCATTCTTGGTCTGGGGCAGGAAATACAAGATGAGCCCAGAGGATCTAGTAGTGACAGAAAGCAGGGAATTGCTAAAGAAAAAAAGCAACAACCTGAGGCATTCCAAGAGGACACAGGGGTCAACTGAAAGAGCTCCCAGTGGCCAAAACTGCATCATTAGGAGCAACAAAATCCATTATGACAGAATTTTATTATAACAAAAATAAGTATCTGATAAATGTTGATAGAAGTAAATAGCTAAATGAATAATACAGGAGAAAGGGCTGACTCTTCCTTTAGAGAAGAAGGACAAATAATTTTCCTCCTCCCGGGGCAGAGGGGGGATCCGTCCCCACCAAGTGGTATAACAGTTTCCCTTCTGCTCGGTGTGGGCTGGATTTAATCACTAGCTTACACAGACTAAAATAGGGAGAGAGAGAGAATTTATAGTGAAGAAGTCTGACATTGATCAAGATTAACATCCTCATTGGAGAGTCATGTTGATGTCAGCAGTATCTTCCTGTAATTAGGGTCAATGACATCTGCAAATATAGTAACACATTTCTGTGTCTTTCTAGATATACGATAGCGTCTTTTTTTTTTTTTTTAAACTGTAGATCCTTCAGTACCAGGAGGTATGTTGAATCATATGGCTGAAGACACAGGCTACATGTGTCTCAGCCTGCACCAGCTTCAGCAAATATTAAACTAAAAGTCTTGCATGTAACTCAGTAAGCAGGTTGGAGTGTTATCCTCAAGCACAGAGTATGCAAAGCGTGTATGCTTCTTTCTTTGTTATAAAAGATGCCATGTGCAATGGTTGTCCTTTACTTTTCAGGGGATGTACGGGCAGTTTCCTAAATCTTTGTAGTCTTTCTTTCCCATTATCAGCTCATCTAGACTATTTGTTGCTTCTTGCCTGAAAGATTAATAGGAGTTATAAATAGAATGGACCAAAATATGTTCTGCAGAATATCCAGTGTGGCAAGATACCTTAAGACTGCATTGTAATGGAAAGCAGGAGAATCTACTCCTTGAGAAACAGCTTCCATGGGCTGAGTGAGGGTAGTTCCCACAGGAGATGGTCACACATATGAGACCCAAGTGGCCAAACCCTAGAGTGCTAGGGACCTGGAAATCATCATTTGTACTTGTAATAAATACCATGAGCAAAAGGAAAATAACACTCACACACACACGAAAAAAATGAATCACCCGTGAGTTAAAATAGAGCAGATATTTTAGGCAAATGACTGATAATTAATTTGTTATGATACCAAAAATAGAGAAGCCATTTACTTGTGATTCAATGAGCCATGCTAAATTTCATGAGGTTTCATTTATATTTACACTGGTAAAACGTGGATCGCATATGACATCATTTTAAAGCCAGTAGCTAGAATAAAAATCAGAGACAGAATATAAATTAAAGCTTAAAAAAATAGTTCAGTGTTCTGATCGGAAATGGATTTTTTTTTAATTTTTAAAATCCTGCAAAGATAAGCTTATATGGTCACATTTTGAAGTGACTAATCCTCAGATCAAAAACCTCTCTCAAGTTTTTCTCAAATACAGCTCTGAGAGAACAGTCCTTAAAACTTATGCAAGGATCTTGATGAATGCATTACTGGAAGGTTCCCTGATATCTATGTAATCGAGCAAAATGGCTCCGTTCTCTGGATGTTCTAAACATTCATAACACTGATGAAGGGAATGACATAAGGTGACAGTTGAAACGTGCAAGTCTTGGTCATAGGATGAGAATTTGGATCTGAATAATTTTAGGACAAAAGACAATTTTTGCCATTTGCTGGCCATTTTGGCGAGCCTCCCTAGGTGGGATGCAGGAGCTCCCTTGGAGCAGCTGGGACTATGTCCATGATTGCGAAGGTCATGGTGAAGCTTTGTGTGTCAGCTGGACCATGGGAGGTACTTTGGCCTATGACCTGTTGGCTGTAAGAACTGTGCAAATTCAAGGGTAGGCCTGCAGAGGCTTTGTGGATTTCTACTTGTCCTTCTGTGTGTTGGCCTTTGCCATGAGAGGATCAAGTCCTAGTTATCATTAGCCAAGAAGGATGCAAGACATGGGAGGTAGAACTCCTCCAGCTCCTGTACCCAGAAGCAGAGCTGATCAGCCAAGCTCACCCAAACCCAGCTGACTTGAAGATCCATGAAAACAAATGTTTATTTCCCTACACCTCTGACCGTCGGTGGCCATTTTTCATGATGAAGTCAGCTGGCTGCACCTGGGTCTCCACCTAGGTCTCTTTTCAGATTTTCTTTGTCTCCTTCTACAGTTTTCAAGCCTGCACTTCTTAGGTTGCACGACCCCTGGACATACGGCTACCCCAGGCCGTATGACCTCTACCGTCCTTCCTAACAGCACGAGCCTTGGGCCTAACTCTGGCAGAAGCTACATCTGTAAGCTTTCACAGGAATCAGCCACAGAGTGGGGAACTGAACTCATTCTCCCATTAGTCGGATGCTACAGATGAATTTTTCTGCCTGTGGTCTGTATAGGGATTGGGAAGTGGATGGAATTCAGTAGCTACCTGCTGCGTGCATCTCACTTAATCCTTGTGATGAATGCTTCCATGGATGTTGTCCTTCTCAGAGGAGACTGGAGACTCAAGGAGTTTGTTACTTGCTCAAGGTCACCCATCCGGGAACTGACCGTAGACCGAGGACTGTCTCGTGCCAAAACCCTTTCTTCCTCCATTGCTCCAGTGCATCTAAACTCCACAGTGATGTAGTTATTCTGATTTACTAAAACCTCTAATATTTACATTCGTTTTCTAACAGTGAGATAGAACAGGAAATACCAACCTCCATTTTTTTCCTCTAAACTGATGTAATTTATCCCAATACCTGGTTCCTAATGATTAGCTACTATTAAGTGCTAGCTAAGCTTTCTTTGCTATGATCACAAATATTGCTAATACAATTGTAAATAAGCTATGTGAAAAGGACATGGTATTCCCAAGCCATTTGCTTTGGCTAGTCCCGTGGAAGACATAGATCCTTAACAGTGTGATTTAATGTCTTCTCTGATGACTTACCCTCAGAATTTCTCTTTGGAAGGAGCTATTGATGGAAGAAGAGAAGTTGGATGCCTGCATGGGAATAGAACTCTTAAAAGTGCAACCGAGGCTGACATATTATCCATGGAAATGTCACATAAACTCATGGTTGGCACTGAAATGGCCCTGAGCATGCCCAGGAAATCAACTGCGCACCCTGTGAATTAACCCACCTAATCCTCAGATACCTTGTGCATTAGTTTTATTTTGACTAGCCCACTTCTCCAAATCATACAACTAGCCACGGACAGCTAAATGACTTACCCACTTGTTCAAGGTAGAGGTGGGGGGATCAGGAATGAGAATGCAGGGGTTCTCTTTCACCAACTATTATCTTAGCAACCCTTCTTTGATATTTTTCCTCCTGAATGGGATTTTCTGCAAAACAAAATTAATAAATAAGAAGCAGTGAAAAAGTGGGAGTAGGGATGGAAATGAAATCCCTCATGGGAAAAATATCGAAGGCCTAAGTCAGATCCAAAGTCACTTAAGAAGCACTCAAAAGGGTGACTAGATTCAATTGGAAAATGAAATAGAAATCAATGGCTGATATAAAATGGGGTATTTTTGGCTCTCTCTACATGACATACTCAGAGCCTTAGTAAAATCTGCCAGGTGCACAGTTGTTTTTTCTAAAGAGCGTCAGGTTTGTTGGTGAAGACAGTGAATGGAGATGCTGAATTCCCTTATAGATGACATAGCCGATGTAAATATGTAGTCTCTCAACGCTGTAAAATGCCTATAAAACAATCTGAAATTAACGTGCATCAAGATTTTAAAAAAGACGATCAAGTTTAGGCATCTTGGATGCGCACAGTACATGAAACAAATGAAAACATTTTTTCAGGATTGACTTTCCTCTAACTGGCACTAGATGATTAGTTGAAATTATTTTCTCCTATGAAACACAAGCGTGTCTCAGGAAATGGTTATAATCTCTTCTCACTGAGATAAAGGGAGATCCTATTTCAAGGGAGTAAGTAGAATCTGGAGGAAAAGGGGAGAAAAAGATTTAATACCATGCAACTCCGAAGAGACAAAAATACGAGCATCGTTGGTAACTGGAAGAAACAAGACATGACAGGAATCCATTCCTTAAGAACCTGTGGGATGTAAGTGAGACCATGCGATACTTGACTTTCTCTTCTTGGCTTATTTCACTCAGCATAATCTCTTCCAGTCCAGTCCATGTTGCTACAAAAGTTGGGTATTCATCCTTTCTGACGGAGGCATAGTACTCCATTGTATATATGTACCACATCTTCTTTATCCATTCATCTGTTGATGGGCACCTTGGCTCTTTCCACAG
>PITA01032523.1:0-13860 GCA_004023965.1 Spilogale gracilis
CCCAAATCCAATCCAGGTCTGGATTATATCTTTGAGATCTGCCTATCTTCCCCTAGTTTATATTGTCCATCATTTATCTTGCTTAGATTTCTTATTTTACTATAAATTGGACTACCACTTCAATTATTATTATTCAAGAAGACTTATGCCTCAGGTGACCTAATCTTGAGAATTAGCATATTATGGAGAAAGTGTTGGGACATAGGAATCTAGTTTAGAAACTGAAGAATGCTTTCTATGAATAAGAGATGATATTTTAAGAAAAATATCTTTGAACATAGGGGCACCTGGGTGGCTTGGTGGGTTGAGCCTCTGCTTTCGGTTCAGGTAGTGGTCTCGGGGTCCTGGGATCGAGCCCCACATCAGGCTCTCTGCTCAGCGGAGAGCCTGCTTCCCCTTCTCTTTCTGCCTGCCTCTCTGCCTACCTGTGATATCTCTCACAACATATTCCTTGAAAGAATAGTTAATACCTGCATCTCTACTTGTAATAATCAATTTACCTTAAAACTCACTTAATAATTTGAGCATTTTATAGCAGCACTGCTAGTTACAGCTTGTTACATCTGTGGAAATAGTTTATAAGCTATTGTTATAATCATCACAATCTTCACTAAGGCAGTTTCCCATCAGCTTTTACTACGCCCTCTGTCTGTAGCTTCGAGATGGCATTTCTCCATAGTTTCTGAGTCCTTGCTCTATCTCAGGAGATTTATGGTTGTCTGGTCTCTGATCTTCACTATATTCTTCTGTTAGGTTTCTCAAGTCCTGATAACTTTTTCTAGCCTGGTTATCAATCAAAATATTTCCCCTTTGTCTAGCCAAAACCTTTAAAGTAGTGAAATCTTGGTATATTTTGTCCTAAGTATAATTCTTTTCATTTTAATCACAGTCTCTGAAACCTTGGATTTCTTGAAGTACTTACCTTTTCTCTTTTAGCTTGTTCTTCTAGATCCTCTTCAGTCATTTTCAAATATATTTTTCTTTTTTTTTTTAAGATTTTGTTTATTTATTTGACAGAGAGAGAGAGAGATCACAGGTAGGAAGAGAGGCAGGCAGGGAGAGAAGGGTAAGCAGGCTCTCCGCTGAGCAGAGAGCCCGATGCGGGCCTCAATCCCAGGACCCCAAGACCAAGAACCTGAGCCGAAGGCATAGGCTCAACCCACCGAGCCACCCAGGAGCCTCTATTTTTAAAGATATTTTTCTTAAAATATCATCTCTTATTCATAGAAAGCATTCTTTAGTTTCTCAACTAGATTTCCTATGCCCCAACACTTTTTTCCATAATATGCTAATTCTCAAAATTAGGTCACCTGAGGCATAAGTTTTCTTGAATAATAATAATTAAAGTGGTAGTCCAGGTACCTCTGATTAGCTCTCTTCTACTTCTACTCAAGGAAGGTTATATGTTCAAACCTGACTGGGGCCTCCATTTCTACTTGTCTGCTCATTTATCAAGTTTATCATATTTTAGTACATAATACTACCATTTGAATTTCCAATATTCACAAGCATAGTTACCAACTAACAGGGAGTATAATTTTAAGAGTATGTTAATATTTTTAAAGAAGACAATTTTTAATTTGTCTTGTCTCAGTTCTGGTGAAAAACAGTAGTTACATTCTCAAGGCTTTAAAAAAATCTCTCAGTGACCTACAGATCTGACTGAAAAATAAAACAGAGGTTACTAAGCATATAGAAGTTATTTTAAACTGGATATTCATTAAATTGAGGTCTTAAAGGAAACCATGAAGATAAGATACCATGTGCCTTGGTTTCTTCAGAATTTCTCCACATGTACATTCAAATCTGATGTGGGGATCTGAGAATACAATAAACTCACAGGACTTATCACTGAAGGGAGCAGGATCCATGACCATAAACCTTGAGACAGAGTAGAGCAATTGCCAACTTCCCACAGTTAGGAGAGAGATAGGAGGTGGACCATACCTGTTGTATTCCCTCTTTTTTTTAAGAGTTTTATTTATTTTAGAGAGAGAAAGCACACACACACACAAGCATGAGCTGTGGGAGGAGCATAGGGAGAGAGAGAAAGAGAGAGAGAGATCCAATCAGACCCCCACTGAGAGCAGAGCATGACACAAGGCTTAAACTCAAGACCCCAAGATTATGACCTGAGCCAAACCTAAAGGTGAGACACTTAACCTACTGAGCCACCCAAGAGCTCCACTGGGTTCCCTCTTTCAAATTCACTATCAGTATAAGCCCCTTTCTCCTTATGGGCGTCTGGGTTATGGAAGGCACAGAGAATGGCCCTAAGTACTGTGTTGGTGGGGATTCCTTTATTTTGAATGAAATACCAGGCTTGCAATGGGGTAGAGTAGAACTGCTCCACTTCTAGAACTTATAAGCATACTTAGCCATGGTCTTCAAGGAAAGGCATCCGACCAATAGAAAACATTTTCACATTAATTTCCATTGTGTCCTCAAGATTTCTGTATCAAAGAAAATTTCCTTGGGTCCTTATTCACAAAAATATAAGACCAGAAAATCCAAATGTAACAGGAAGATCTGTGGTAATCTGATCCTACCATCCTGCTGATTTGATTCACAGCATGGTCTTGCCTGTGTAGATGCTTTTCTGATGCCCTCTGTCTGTAGCTTTGAGATGGCATTTCTCCATAGTTTACCAGCTGGAGCCAATTGCAGATCTCTGCTTTGCTCCTGAAGTTGCCTATGCGGTACCGTAGGTACCTACTTTATCTTGCCCATTAGTGGGTAATATCTCCATTTGCAAACAAGCAACCAATCAAGAAAGGAATAGCACTAGGCATATGGATTTTTTTTGGCGGGGGGGAGAAGGTGTGGTATGGAATTTATATTAGTTGAACTTAGCAACAACTTTCTGTATTTTGACCAGTATATAGTAATTTCTGAGATCCCAGCAGCATTTATATTGATCTTCCAGAAATAATATGAATTGGAAGATAAATTACTGTAGACATATATCTCTAATGGTGAAGAACTAGAATAACTTATCACACAGAAGGAATAGCATAGTCATGATTATTAATGTATATGAGAATTGGTTTGGTATTAATAATTACTTTTTTATGTTATAACAAACAGAGTTGGTATAGTTGTTTTCATCGAAGAAATATTAAGGAAATCAATGCATTCACATGGTCTATATGGTGGTCTTCACTAGGTTTAGGACTTAGTTTCAGTGCCTGGAGAGTCACTTCCACTTGGTTTTGGTTTCTGGGTTTTACTAGAATGTGGGCCTTAACTTAAGTGCCAGATATGGGGCTTATCATTTCAGTAGCCACACCCAGAAATTGATTCTATTACCTCAAAAAAGGTAGTATTTATGCTCTCTGATATAATAGCAATGAGCTGCTGAGTTATCTCCTTAGGTAAGTTGGTATATACTACAGACATATTTTTGTAATTGGACTAAACTTGTATTATAGTAGCTTCCCTAAATATTTCTGACTTGAAATGATAATAATAGTAGTACTAAGTGTATCACTTTATTTATTACCATACACACAGTTAAGATTTATATACTAGTTATCAGTTAGAATTAAACTGGGTGATGGTCTTTACGTAAAAGCAATCCAGATACTCTTGCATTCCTTTATTATTCCTTTATTTCTTATCCCTTTATTCCTCCTAACAACCTGAGAATTGGCTAACATTATTACAACTATTTTAAAAGATAAGAAGATGAAGTGCTATGGAGAAATAAGACAACTAGTCCCTGAACACTCAGTAAATAAATGGCTAAATAAGAACTTGAAGCCAGGTTTATATCTCTCCTAAATCTGCATTCTTAAGCATTTCACTAAATGTTCCCTATGGAGCAGAATATCGTAGAATACAAGCTGATAGGTGCTTCTTATTAGGGCCAATGTAACCTAGTTCATACAGCTCTTCATCAGAATTATTAACAGTACTGAGCAGACAAAAATAAGTGTAAGTCATGGAACCTGAGATGCCCACCAGAGCCTGCCTGATGACAGCAAGTGTTTCCCAACAGGTTTGAAGCCTTGACAGATAGGGTAGTTGAAGCTGTCTCCCTCCTATACAACACTCCTTTCTGTCTTTGACCCCACAGCTATGTCATGGTATGTCCCCTCACCATGATAAATCATCACAGTCCTGGTGCTGAGGAGAAAAATAATCTTATGTGCTGTTAAAGAGCTAATGAACATTCACCAAATACCTGTAGCAAAATGTAAAACCTGAATAAAAATTTGAATAAGATTATTAGGATGATGTTGTAATGAGTGCAAACACCACTATAAACAGAGAACACAACTTTGAGAAGTTTTTGTCCTTGGGAAATCCCATCACCACCCTAGAAGCAGCCTCTGACTATCAGAGAGTGGCCATTCACAAGTGCATTATTTCTTAGTACAGACTTATAGTCCGTGATGCAGAGAGAAGGAATACCACCAAGGGGAGCTTGCTCTCTGGACAGAAATATTAGATCAGAAGCAATGAAAATACTGAAGGTCTTATCTGAGTATTAGAGTTCTTTCATGGGACTGACATCTGGTCACCTGCAGAAAAACTCTTAGAACTTTCAGTTTTTGAAAATAGAACTTATATAAGACAATGATAATAGGATGATAGTGTATTTTTTTTCCTGGTGCAGTCCAATACTTGGCATCAAGCTGTGGGATGAAAAATAAGAAAAAATCCTAACCTAAGCTTTTTCTGTAATTATCTAAAATTATCTAGATTAAACTTGAATATATCTACTGTACCTCATTAAGCACACTGTTCCACTGCCTGCCCTTTCTATCTGAAAATGTTCTCTCATTTTCAAATTGAATTTCTCCCCCATTAACTTACTGCTTAGGTATATTTTAATGGCTTTCCTTTCAATGTAAACCCACTTGTTTTGGCTGTGAAATTATCTCATTTCATTGTATAAAGCCCAGCTTCATTTCTAATTTTCAGTAATTGTGTCCATTTCTAGGTGAAAAATGTAAGCCCAAACAAAAGGCCTCTTAAAACTGGCCTGTCATTTTCAATTCTTTCTCTTCCAGACACTGGTTGTTAATTTTCCTTACAATAATGCATGTCTGTTCTCCGACTAATACAGTAAAGCATTTGCACCTTGCTTCTATCACATCTCCTGATAGAAGCTGGCAGCTTCACATAGCAATAGGCAGTGCAGGTGAAGTAGCCTTCAGGTACCCCATGACCCACTTGCCTTCTGAGTAAAAGCCCGAGGAGAACCACAAGCCTATCCTTATTTTTACATTAGCTAGAAATTCACTGGCTGAAAGGTTTGACACCTAGAAAACTCTGGGAAAAAGCATATTTTATTTTAATCATAAATATGCATTCTACTGTACATTCATGAATGCACACATGCACACACACATACATTTGATACACACTTGCATGCGCATTCACTCACATTCTGAAAAAAAAGTCACATATATATAGTGCACTCAATACACACAGTGTCTTTATAAACTTGTTTAGAAAATGACTTGCCACATCCCTTTCGATCTTTGATTTGTGTCATTTTGCCAGTGAGGGAGAATAAATTGTAGATGACATTCCAAGTAGATGAACAAACTTGTAGAAAGACATCACGTGCTATAAGGACCTTGAGATTTTGTAAAACATGGGAAAGAAAGTACATCTGGCACAGAAAAATAAACACAAAATGAGTTCATAGCTGTAACTTGGAGTAAAGCTGAGAAGATCCTTATATGCCAAGCCTCAGAACTTGGATGTAATCCAAACACACCATGTATAAATCAAGCATCTGAACTTAATCCAAGTGATACAAAGGGCATGAAAATAATTTAAAATAAAATAAAACTTATCAACAGACAATATCATTAGTTAAAATGAATTTACTTACATGTCTTCCCTTAATGGTCAATAAAACGGAGAGGCAAATAATTAAAACATAATAGCCTATGCAGCAGGACAGGCAGCAGGATGATGATCATTGCATGAATGAGAAAACCGAGATTCAAACCATCTAAATGAATTTTCAAGTTCACACAATTCCACTGGATTGTTATCTTCACACTCAATATATCGGATGTTACTTCACCCTCTAGAGAAGTCTGCTAAGAAGAACTGGCTAAGAGGAGCACTGGCTTCTGAAAATGGGTCTCAGTGTAGGTGCACCAAAAGATTTCTAAGTTCCCATAGGAAGAGGAGGCACCAGAGAAAAGAAACATGAAAGTGTGAAAGATTCATATTATATCCAGATTCAGGGAAATATTTTGACAGAAATGTTTGCTAATGAGAAAAAATGAAATTAATACATGTTACTGAATGTGAAGTCTAAATAAATCCATGCATTACATATATTTGAATATCATCTGGTCATTAAGAACAATTGTTAATTAAATGGAAAATTTTCATCAGATGTTAAGAAAAAACATTCAAAATAAATTAAAACACAAAAACAAAAAACAAAAACCCTACATGCAGTCATTCTTTCAAATATAACTATCATTTCCAGTCATCTAGATATGTATCATCTATTGATCTCTCCGACTAATTTTGCTTTCAATATGTCTATCTACCAGACACATATAGGAGTTTGCAAGGAAACTGATTTCATCTTCCATTTTTTTTCCTATTTTTATTTCTTATTTAATTTTTTAAGATTATATTTATTTGAGTAAAAGAAAAAAAGCAGAATAGGGGAAGGGGCATAGAGATAAGCTGACTCCCAGCAGAGCAGGGAGCCTGGTACAGGACTCCATCCCAGGACCATGAGATCATAACCTGAGCCAAAGTCAGATGCTTAACTGACTGAGCCTTGTAGGTGCTCCCCTATCCTTGTTTTTGTTTTTGTTTTCTTATGCTTCCCAGTATAGCAGAGAAACTTGGTGAGGGGACACATACTCCACTAGTATCTAAGATAGACAATTGGGCCTTATCCACAAATGTACGCATTTAGTTACCTATTGGCTTGTATACAAATGGCAAGTGAGGAGTCAGGACACAAGAAGCTAGCACCACAATAATTTCAGTGGCAATGGAGATTCCCTGTCTTAGTTGAGTCAAGTACTGTCTATAGATGATAAAAAATGCAATAACAATCAAATGTGTTAAATGGTAAAATGTGCAACATAAAGTATTTGGAAACTACAGTTTAAGAACATAGAATCTGGCATAGGGAAAAGTCAAAAGACATCAAGGAAGAGCTATTAAGACTCAGATACTAAAGCAATGTGAGTGATATATGTCCAAAAAGAAAGATAAGACATGAAGGCCCTGAGATGAAAGATCTCTGCCACATTTGAGGAATTGAAGGGTTTTCAATTGGATTGTCAGGTGCATGTTTTGGGGGAAAGAATAAAAAGATGAATCTTTAGAAGTAGGCAGTGGCAAGTCTTAAATGTTCCTACAGGCATATACAGAAACTTAGATCTATCCACAAGGCATGAAAGTTTTTAATGGAGCTGGTTGTGGGCTGGAGGTCAGCTTTCCAGTTTATTTCAGGGTTTATTCTGGAGTGCTGATTGGTTGCAAACAAGACTGGATGGAGGAATATCTGTTAGGAGGCTGCTTTAGTAGTTCAAGAAAGAGATGATGGTGGGCTTGATTACTGCAGTAAAAACAGAAATAAAGGAACAATTATAATTATAAACTTTAGATTAAATTACATAAATAGGGTGGTGAGGGCCCAAGAATAAATGGATTGCTTTCTTGAGAAAGTTTAGATGAGATGTAAGTGGCAGGAGGTGAAAAAACAGATTTTCCTAGGAAAAATTTAAATTATCATTTAAAAATATCTTGTCATGGATATTAGTGCTCACTTGACAAAATTTACAAAAGCCTCAACCTATGAGACTCCCTGAAGAGAGAGAGAGAGAGAGAGAGAGAGAGAGAGAGAGAGAGTGTGTGTGTGTGTGTGTAGTGGGGTGGTGGTAGAGGCTGTAAATTGAATATCAGAGGCAAAATAAGAGAAGATGAAAAACTACAGAAATCTTTGGAGACATGGTGGGGAGCACCCATTTGGATGTTCTCAGATATAATGGGCACTGGATTGGGGGCTACATGGAGGTCTATATTTCTGTCTGTGCCGGGGAAGAAAATGTAGTAGAAGATGAAATTAAAGTGCCTAGACAAAATGGAATTGTGACATAGATGTAATTCATATCCACTTCTCAATGACATTTGGGTACATCTGTATTTTTCAAGTTTCTACAATAAGCAGATATCATAAGACCCTTGACATTTACAAGGGATAAATCCCAAGATCTTAGCAAATTTCTAGCTTTGCAAATATAGAAAAGTTTGTATAGTCTCTTGACTTCTCTAAAAATTATATTCCCTTCATGAAAAAAATGAGTTTTTAGAGCATTTCTTTTCAAGATAAGCAAGTTTTATTATTTCTAACTACAAAATACATGTGGAGTCCAGTCTCATATCTCCAACTGTGCTATGACCATTCCAATTTAAACCATATCTTTTTTTCTTAAAGAGCCATAATAGCCACTGCTATTAAACTGCTACCCTGTTTCTATTTTTAAACTTTATAAGGCCCAGAATATTTTTTTTTACAGATTTTATTTATTTATTTGACAGAGAGAAATACAGCGAGAGAGGAAACACAAGCAGGGGGAGCTAGAGAGGGAGAAACAGGCCTCCCGCAGAGCAGGGAGCCCAATGCGGGGCTCAATCCCGGGTCTCCAGGATCATGACCTGAGCCGAAGGCAGTCGCTTAACCAATTGAGCTACTCAGGCGCCCCAGGCCCAGAATATTTATAGAATATACATCATATGTCACTCCTCTGCCTAATAGTTTTCAATGTTTTTCCATTGCTTTAAAAAAATCCACACTCATTTCCATAACTGAAAAAAATACTTTATAATCTAAACTTCCTAAATTAGAACTTCTATTCTACCACCCTTTTAATGTTTAATATGTTGCAGCTACACTGCCTTTGGAGGACAGATTGATAATAAATGGCATATATTTTCACTAAAGAGAAAAATTAAATACATACTTAGAAATATTGAAAACAATTTCAAGTCACAGATAATCAATGGTATTCTTGTATACAAGAAACTTGTTTTAGTCAGCATGGGTTAGGATATGCTGCTTTAACATATAACCACAAATCATTTTGGCTTCATAAAACAAGACTAAAATTTTTTTTGTTGTTTCTAAAAATTTCACCTTGGGTTTAGGAAACTCAGTAATATTTCTTATCCATCTTGCCTCTGCCCTCTTGGAACTTAGCCATTCATCACAATGCAAGGACTCCTTCATAACAGCTACAGTTGTAGGATAATAATATTGGAAATTCCTCAGGGTATCTTCACTACCTCTGCTTGAAAGGGATTCATTTTATTAGCCAGAACCAACTTCATGTGGCCTCACATGGGGAGTTGGGAAGTGGAGTTCCTTAAGTCAAGGCAGGGAAGGAGAATCAGAAACTAATGAGCAATGGTAAATTCTGCTACAGTTTGCTCTTTCAGTTTTAATATATTAAGTTTAATCTTTCTGCAAAACATACACCCCCTTGCCAAGGAAGAAAATCCTGATCTTGTCCAAAACATCTCTAAAGTTAAGGTGTCATGCAATAATATTCTATCCATCAGATCTGGATGTGGCTCCTCTTGGATGGGAAACCTATGAACTCTACCTACAATTCTTCTCATAGACACTTAGTATGTAATAGTAGAATATGGCTAAGATATTTGTAATAAATATTCTTATTCTGAAAGGAAAGAATGAAAGATACATAATGGTCATCAGTCCTTAGAAATTCTGAAATCCCAATGGGCAAACTTTGTGTGAACCACCTATCTTGAAGGTAGAGAATATTCCTTGATGAGGCTTTTATCTTGCTGTTCCAGAAGTTCCCTTTCTAGCATCCTTAGCAGTCTTCTAGTTCCATCTTCCAAAAGCACCCCCCCCATTATCCTTCATGTCTATATCTGAAGTGGACTTGAAGGAACAAGCTCTTCATAGAGACTATAATGGTTTCCCAATCCACTACCTGCCTGTGGAAGCATGGGGGCACAAGGATCATTTTGACAATAAATATTAACATTTATTAGATGCTTTCTATGTGATAGAAATTATACTAAGCAATTGCATACATTTAATCCTCACAATGGCCTTTTGAAATGGCATTATAATTATTCCTGTTTAAATTGCCCAGTGTTCCATGGCTAGTCCATAATGGAACTTGGATTCAGACCCTGCTCTGTTTGATAGCAATCTGTAATGTTTCATTTATTTCTATTGTCTTTATACTCCTAAATTAAAGGGATTGTTCCAGGAATTGTTAGAAGTGATTCCTGGAGTAACTTAACAAAATCATTGTTTTTGACAAATCCAAAGGTCATTTTTAAGTCTCAAAGAACCACAGGCCACCAGTTTCTTTAGCAACACAATACTGTATATAAGCGTGCACATGCACACACACACACACACACACACACACACATATCAGGCCTTTTTTATATTTGGATTTATTCAGATACATGTACCAGGAACTAAACCCTCAGCTGTTTTAATGATATAATTTACAAATGTACATTTTTCCTCTGATTTTATTGATTTTTTTGTCCCCTTATTTTTCTTTATCAAATTACTGAGTCTGTTTTGAATGGCAGATGAAAAGTCTACATCATAAATCTGATATTTACCTCCAGATATTTTAAAAATTGATCTTAATTTATTGTACATTGACCCTTAATCTGATTTGTTTAAAGGCACTTAAGTCTTTTGAGAAATTTTACCAAAAGATAGAGGGGCTTTTAATTTAATCATTGTTGCATAGCTGAGTTTTCATGAGCTTTTGATTTCCCAAGTCTCTTTAACTCAGAGATGTTCATCACCCACAGTTTGAAATCAAAATCAGTCATATCACCAATACCAGAAACCTAAAATGTTGGTAATATCACCATTCTATAGCCAGTTCTTTCCTGAACTCATCAGCTTCTTGGAATGTCCTATAAAACGTAGCCAACTTCATCCAAAATACACTACTAAAATACTATTTCCCATACTTTTTTCTCTAGACATTCAGGTTAAGAAAACAAGTTCTTTGTCTACATGATCTAGTTTCCAAAATTACCCCAGGCAAGAATTTTACCAATCTATCATATATGACAAATGTTCTACCATTTATTATAAATCACCATATTCCCAGGCACCTGTAACAGCAATGCCTCATTTGAGGTTTTTGTTATGAAAGCACTCCACTTGAATTACTAATTTCCTGTATTAGGGGAGTGTCTTAGTGGTTCCCAAGATCATCCTCAGGTTTTATGTTTTACTAAAAGGATTCATTGAACTCATAAATCATTATACTCATGGTTATGGTTTGTTACCATGAAAAGATACAAAGCAAAATTGCAAAAACAGGTACACCAGGCCAACTCTAGAGGAAACTAGGAGCTAACTTCCAAGAGTTTCTCCCACTTGAGTCAACCAAGAGACACTTAGTTCTTTATGCTAGAAACTGTAGTTACATGTATGCAATGCTCTCTACCAGGAAAGCTTGCTTGAACCTAAGAGTTTTTAATGAGTGTCACACATAAAGCATGCAATATCTTCATGACTGACTGTAGTTACCAAAACTGTAGAATTCCAAAAAGAAGGCAGGTGTCCACCATAAATCACATTGTTTTCATAAACTATCTAAACAAACTGCATATCATTTCCTTCAAAACTATAAGCATGCAACACACTCTAAACAGTAGGACATTCCAAGCATTCAATTCCTAGTGGGCCATTCAAGAAAACAGGCTCTTGGGGCGCCTGGGTGGCTCAGTTGGTTAAGTGACTGCCTTCGGCTCAGGTCATGATCCCGGAGACTGGGATCAAGCCCCACATCGGGCTCCCTGCTGGGTGGGAAGCCTGCTTCTCCCTCTCTCACTACCCCTGCTTGTGTTCCCTCTCTGGCTGTGTTTCTCTCTGTCAAATAAATAAAACCTTAAAAAAGAAAGAAAGAAAGAAAACAGGCTCTTGTGGGAATGTGCATGTTTTAAGGAATTTAGATCTGAGATGAATTAACTTTTTTCTGTGCATGCATGTTAGAATATACTGTGATAACAACAATGAAAAACCCTAATTTCACTGACTTAATACAACACAAATATTTCACCACCACCACCTGCCCATCCTATTTATGTGAAGTTTACCAAAAATCTGAAGAGTACTCCAAGGCACTTGATCAACACACCCAAGCTCAGTAACCCATGAAGCTTTTGTCCTTTTTTTCCTACCATGTGAGCACAAAGCTTTATCTGCCATTGTGTGGCAGAAGAAGAAATTAGAGAATCCCATAGAGTTCTTCACAGCATCAGACAGTAACACACGTTATTTTTGCTCACATTTCATTAGTTTTCACAAGCCCCCACCCCAAACTGCTAGGGGCAGGATTTCAGTGCCTCTGAAAGTATAAGGGGCAGGGATTTCACACTCCCTAAAAGAAGGTATGAACAGAAACATCTGAAATGAAGTCAGGAATTCAGGAATACCAAGGGGACCTAAAATGGAGCTAGGAGGCCAATGGGGGATTGGTCTTCTATCTGTCCATACCTGGTGAAATTTCATACTGTGCCAATCACAATCTACTACATTTGCTGCAATTCTCAGAATGAGGTTTATTTCACTGAACTCCAGCCTAGTATCTGGCATAACAACCTATCCTATATAAACCATTAATTATTTTTGCCTATGCCAATCATAATTATTTCAAAACAACTTCTCTAGCCTGTAGTTTTTGCCTTTATCAGTCTCTTTCTCTTCCCTCCTTAGAGCACATTTCTTTTTCCTCCCAAATCTTTGTCTCATGGATTTGAACTCCTCAATACCCCAAATAAACATTTGGTTTGCTTTACAGACTCAATCCTTTCTTTAACAAAGAAACGGGAATCCAGTTATAAATGAGAACTAGGGGCACCTGCGTGGCTCTGTCATTAAGCATCTGCCTTTGGCTCAGGTCATGATCCTAGAGTCCCAGGTTCGAGCCCTGCATCAGACTCCCTGCTCAGTGGGAATCTTGCTTCTCTCTCACTCACTCCCTCTGCTTGTGTTCCTTCTCTAACTGTGTTTTTCTCCATCAAGTAAATAAATAAAATCTTTAAATTTTTTTTAAAAATAAATGAGGACTAGTAGTGTCCATCATATTTACAGATTACCAATATTGTGAATATTAAATCTATGAATGACAAAGATATTTATAACCAGGAAATCATATTTTTTTAATTACTGAGAAGAAAAAAAAAAGCCAACCAAGGGAACTAGTGGTAACAAAAGGCTTCTCTTGAAATGAGAATATTTTCATATATTCAATCATTTTAGTATCAACTCTTCTGAAAAGGAGTAGAGTCTTTTTTCCAGAAGTTAGGAGGTATTATCTCATGATAAAAACAAGGAAACATGTTCATTCCCTAGAGGTTATTTGGAGAAATCTAATACAGTCTCCCAAGAGAAAAGGGAATTGCTCCTCAGCCAAGTGGTATAAACCCTCCAGAGATGTAGGGGTTGGAACTTCAACCTATTTTTGAACAGTGTAGCTTTTGAATGCTTTCTATGAGCCTGACTTTCTGGTAAGAAACCTCCATATAGCATATTATTCTTTATAAGAATCTTTTGAAGGGGACAAGATGGCGGAAGGCCAGGTGACCGCATTTCAGGGAGTTCCCTGAAGAGAGCTGAATTCCAACAAAAAAAACAATACAAGACCACCGTGAACACCCATGAAACCAGCCTGAAATGTGATATTTCCCACTTCTGGACCGCCACGAGAGACAAAGAACATCGGCAAAAAGGTAGAAACAAATTGGAGGGTCTGGAGGCCTGCCCCCAGAGACAGGGGAGTGGGGGAGGAAGCCCGCAGAGCTGAACCATTGAAAACAAATACCTGAAAAGGAAAG
>PITA01032524.1:0-13866 GCA_004023965.1 Spilogale gracilis
CTCTCCTCTCCTCTCCTCTCCTCTCCTCTCCTCTCCTTCTTTCTTTTCTTTCTTCTTAGATAGAGCAGGGATGTAGGAGCAGAGGGAGAGATCAAAAGAGAAACCCAAGCAGGCCCCACACCCAACACAGGACCCAGTGTGGGGGTTGATCTCACAACCCTGAGATTGCAACCCTAGCCAAAATCAAGAGTCTGATGCTTAAACAACTGAGCCACTCAGGTGCCCAAGTTCTTTTTTTTTTTTTTTTTTTTTTTAAGATTTATTTATTTATTTGGCAGAGAGAAGCACACTAGAGAGGGAACACAAGTAGGGGGAAAAAGAGGGAGAAGCAGGCCTCCTGCCGAGCAGGGAGCCCGATGCAGGGCTCGATCCCAGGTCTCCGGGATCATGACCCAAGCTGAAGGCAGTCACCTAACCAACTGAGCCACCCAGGCACCCCGGTGCTCAAGTTCTTTACCAGTGTTCAGATAAGGAGCTGGTATATTGGCCAACTCCACAGATAATAAGTGAGGATTTGTTTGCTTGCTTGCTATTTTTTGAGTATTGTGATGGACTCATGGATATTTAGATATACAAGGTGCTTCATTCGATTACAGTCAGCTGTTCATTTCAACGCTTAAGTTGTCCCAGCTTTGTGGGTGTCCCTTCAAGTTGGGTCAGTATTTGAAGATGAATGTTGAAAAGAGATCCTCTGCAGAAAACATATCTAAGAACTTACTGTATCCGGTTCAGGTTAGATGCTAGGCAAAGAGGGTCACGTTCACAGACTTAAGGGCTTCCATTAACATTTCATCGATAAGTCCTGAAACTCTTAGTGAATAGTCAAGAGCAAAGTGCAGAATGAGCTGGTTTACCTTTGAATGTACCCTCTTTCATGAAGCAAATGGGGTGGATTGAGTCAGCTGTGGCCCCTAAGGATGCAGTCAGGTAGCTGGTTCAGCAGATGGTAACCAATGACTCAAATGTACACAAAGGTAAATCAGAACTGAGATGTGGGGTAAGTTTCAGTTTTTCTGTGTTTGTTCTGTTTCAGCTGTTCTGCTAACTGCAGTTACAAAAGCCAGATCAAAAAGATCTCAGCATTTGAGGCATTAAGTAGTTTGGGTGGGGTGGAGGGCAAGGGGAATTGAGAAAAACAGGTATTGAGGAAAGGATGCTTTAATCTTCCTTCAGTACTTATTAGCTGTATAGATAAGGCAAAACAAAACAACTAGGTATCTGCACTGGACATGGTACTGGTTCTTCAGTGACAATATGGGCTTGAGGCCTGCTGTGCCTAGGCTTGTGATGATGACTAGTAGCATATGGAAGACATGGAAGTGTTAGACTAATTGAAAGACTCATTGTTAGTTACTACTCAGTAGGGAGCTCCTGGCCAGTTGTTCTATAGAATGTGTCACGATTCTGGAAGCGTCTGATATTTTCCCCTTGTAATATCATTTATCTTGTTCTTCTCTCCCTGTGTGTTCTAAAACCTACAAGTAGGAGCAAAAGCATGGTTAAATTCAGGTGAAATGTTTTTGACAAAAATATTTTGGAGGCCAGATTACCTCTCAACTTAAAATAATAATAGTAGGTATCATTTATTTGGTGTTTAGGTAGCCCTTTCAACTACTTCTTTGATGTAGGTGCTATTGTTATTCCCATTTTACAAATGACAAAACTGAGGAACAGGAAAGTTAAGTAACTTGCCCAAGATCACACAGCCAATAAGTGATAGACAGAATTTGAACCTGAGTTTCCAAAGTAGGAACCCTTAACAACTCTGCTGTGAGTGAGTAAATATTTTCTGGATGTCTGCATACTTTGATTTCCATAGCACAGATTTGAAATTTCTATTTGGGCTTCTAGGGAGAAGAACATTGGATGTGGTGTTTTAGATAACAAGACAACTAAAACAAGTTTCTCCATCCCATGATTGAGGCTGTTCATATCTTTTATTTTTTTGTTGTTCTAGAGTCACCTCTGTAGTGGATATCTAGAGGGACTTTACCTGCCTAGAAAAGCAAAGCTGATGCTTTCAGTCATTTGTTATAAAAAGTGGAAGACCCAAATATAGAAGAGTAGTTTACTTGGGGCAGTATACCCTAATGGTTACACACATAAGCTCTCCAAAGTACATTTAAGGTTGAATAGGGCTATGCCTCTTTCCTTGTATTTTATGTTAGAAGATCTTGACTTGGGTAGTGTTAAATGTGTAAACTTGAGGGGCAGGCTACGTGAGTTTGCAAGAGACATACACAAAGCTTGGTGCGTGGTAATCGCTCAAGAAAGGCCAGCTATTGTTTCTGAGATGAATGGCACTTTTAGCTCAAAAGTGGGTTATGAAGAGAATCTTTGGGCTCTTCTCTGGAGATTAAGACCAAGAAACACTAGTTTGGAGATTCTCAAAGAGGGTTCTAATACCACCTGCTGGGTGCAACCTACTTCAGGCAGGATGCGGGATATTCATAACAATGATGGGGAATTCCCCTCCCTTAGCTCCGCACACGTGTTACACCTGTGTCCTGGGACAAGCTGTGTTAATCCCCACTCCCCTGCGAAAAAGTGTCTTTGAAGCACCACTTCCTATGGGTCCTTCCTGCTGTGTTGCTCAGTGACTTGAAAAGAGCTTTGAGTCCCACTGACTTGGCTTGAATCCGTTTCCCCACAGAGTCACTGTGTGACTTAGAGCCACTTACTCAGCTTTTCTGAGTTCTATCTTCCCAACTGTAAAAAAGACAATTCTTATCTCATGGGTCATCATGAGCACTTAGAACTAACACAGTGCCTGGACCTCTGGAGGCTCCCTCTTTTGACTGTAACCACCTGCCAAAACCACTGACTGCATCTGGGAGACACCTGGGAACAAGGAAGTTATCTTTAGTGCTATTTTTAGCAGGCAGAGTTGAGATCTTAAAATAGTGAATTTTTTGTAGTTTACTTCTTTCAGTCTGCTAAGTGTTCCTTCCATCCAACACCCGAAACAGAAATAAGGTGAGAATTGCTGAGCCAGATGATTCCAATAAAGCCATAGTTTATTCCTTTTTTTAAACAAAATTATTTTTAAGTAATCTCTATCCAATATGGGGCTTGAACTCACAACCCAGAGCTCAAGACTTGCATGCTCCATTGACTGAGCCAGCCAGGTGCCCCAGGCATAGCTTATTCTTAAAGAGTGATCTTAAGGGGTGCCTGGGTGGCTCAGGTGGTTAAATGACTGCCTTCGGCTCGGGTCATGGTCCCAGAGACCTGGGATGGAGACCCGGGATGGAGACCCGGGATGGAGACCCGGGATCGAGACCCGGGATTGAGCCCGCATCGGGCTCCCTGCTCGGCAGGAGGCCTGCTTCTCCCTCTCTCACTCCCCTCTCTCGCTTGTATTCCTTCTCTCGCTGTTTCTCTCTGTCAAATAAATAAATAAAATCTTAAAATATATATATATCTTTTAAAAAAAAGGAGTGATCTTAAAATATGTAAGGTTAGGTTTAAAAAAAAAAAGACTCAAAGTAAAGTGATCAAATTCACAGATTTTGAAAGGTAGCTGTCAGGGACTGAGAAGGGGATAAGGAGTTGCTGTTTAACAGGTACAGAGTTTCAGTTTTACAAGATGGAAAGAATTCTATGGGATGGATGATGGTGATGGTCTCAGGACAATGTGAATGTACTTAATGCCACTGAACCGGTTATTTAAGTTAGCTTACTTTATTGTAAGATTAGGGTATATAATACACAACATATAAAATATGTGTCAACTGACTATGTTACCAGGAAGGCTTCTAGCAACAGTAGGCTGTTACTTAAGTTTTGGGGAGAACCCAAAGTCATACACAGATTTTCAACTGTACAGCAGGGAGGGGGTAGGTGCTCCTAAGCCCTGCCTGGTTCAAGGGTCAATGAGCAATGGATACATGCAATGGAGACAATGTATTAATATGTGCAATGGACACATGTGCGGGATACAATGGATGGATAGGTGTGCCCACTACTACGTAGCTGTACAAAGGACATGGTTGAATCACAAAATAAATAATGCTGAGGGAAAGAAGCCAGGCAGAAAAGGACATAACTGTACTACACCTCCCAAATTTTATCTGTATTTTACCATAATTTAAAAAAATATATTAATGTTCAAGTCATGAATGAACATAGCCTTCGTTCCCTTAAGCCTCTGAGTCCTGACAAGAAGGCACAACTGGCACTGTGTTCTAGATTCTAAAAGTGAGAGTCACAGCCCTTTTCAGAAAGTACCAACCCTGTGTGTGGTCTTCAGTGGCTGGCTGTGGCCAGTATTGGGGCATTCCTAGGAAATTGATTTTTTTTTTTCATTTTTAAATCTGAACCCCCTGAAAGGAAGGAACCTATTTGTTGAAGACCCTGTAAAATCAGGTTGGGGAGAATTTTCAGGGAAGTAACTTCATAAATTGTGTGTAGATGCAAAACTAACAGGCACATGAAAGATTTGTATTTTGAAAACAAAACCCCAGTGGGATTCTCTCAGCAGAAAATGAAAAGGTCTTCTTAACATTCAGTTGAACTATTAGAGCAGTTTTTGCTGTTGCAAGCACTAATGCAGGTACGGACACTGCCACAGACCCACATTGCAGTGCAGCAAATTAGCAAGGTTTTAACTTGGCTGCAAATATCAAGCTGGCTGCTTGTCATTATGCAAAAAGGGACAGAGTTGGGAGGGGGACCGGCACCTAGCGGCAAAGCACATTATAATTGTTTAAGCAGGCCCCACAAGTCATGCATTTCAATTATTTGTTCAAAGCAGTCTGCAATTAGGAGTTGCAAACAAGGCTTTTGAATGCAAAGTCAGACAATTAAAATGTTTCATGAGTGCATTAGAGAAAGAAGTTCTGAATTAGCACTTTGAATACACAAGACCTCTTTTTTCTAATCTCTAGTCCCTTTCACTCTTTGGGGAAAAAAGAGAGAGAGTGAAAAGAGAAAGATGTTTGGGCTGTGGTAGAGGTGATTTTGGTGTTTACTTATTTATATCAAATGCCTGATTAATCCAGGGAAGATTGAACCATCCTAATCGGCCCTGGTACATTTCAATGTCTCTTGTTACTTGCCAGATCCTTGTTCAGAGCACAATAGCCCAGGTGCCAAAACCCCTCTCCTAGGGGGGTCGTAAATCACTTTAAGCATCTCTCCTCCCTCTTCCCTCACCACTCCCCACTCCGTCCTTTGAAGAAGCGGGTCTATTTGAACCAGTGATTTGTGGCTTTCTAGTATTTAGGGTACAAACCCAGGCTGGTTGCATTGACACACAGCATAGGAGTGCCCTGGACAGGGCTGGAGTCAGGAAGGAGAGTCTGTGTCCTCTGGGCTTGCTGGTGAGCAGAAGCTGGAGGCTCTGGGGAAACATTAAAACATACTAACCCGCTATATTTCTTTGAAGGAAGACCAGCAGCTAAACTCCTTTCTTCCCCCCACCCCCCATCCCCACACACATTCCCTTCCCCAACCCATGAATACTCTACTGATATGTATATTTTATTTTATGATTTACTCTACTTTAAGGAACTTTAGGTTTTTTTGTTTTTGTTTTTAGAGAGCACAATTTTAGGAGAGGAGGGTATATCCAACATAGGGAAAAAGGTGAATGTCTTCCTTCATACTTGTTTTCCCTATAAATAATAAGACTTTCTAAAAAGTGTTATTTCTGCAAGGAATCATCCATTGGTACAAAGTAAGAGATTGCATTTTATATTATTAGTCAACATGTAAGATTAACCAGGAAAATCTAGACAATTTAAGGTGAAAATTGCCAGCATATCAGTTACATGTCTGTGTATGTGTGTGCATGGCTACTTTGAGAATCTAGGAGGTAGTAGCCTAATTTATCATTTCCTGAGTAGATGAATTATGAAACATCATTTAAATAATTTTATTTATCTTTCTTTATAAAGACACTTTTTTTAAAAAAAGTTCAGTTTAGTGGAAGTTTAAAAAAAAAAAAAAAACAACCCACCTTCTGGATGGGTATTCTGAATTTTACTTAGGCAATTCTCTTTTGATTACTTTGCCTCCAAACAATCATTGAGGACTTAGAGCACTGTTATATGCCAGGTGATAGGTTTGATGAGCCTTTAGAGGATCAATACATTCTATTAGTTGGAAAATTTTATTTTTCTATGGGAAATACTTCTATAATGTAGATCTTTGTGAAAATAAGTTGTCAACTAGTTCGTGACATAAGCAAAGATGCAAACATGATAAGTATTAAAACCATGTCATTTTAATGGTTGAGATCTGTAGGTACAAGAAAATGCTATGCTTCCTTTTTTTTAGTTGGCACAGTTTCAAATCTGGCTTTTTTTTTTCTTCATAGCCAGTTCTGAAATTTTACATTATCTTTTGAAATGCCCACAGTGATAAACTGAATCATTTTAGATTGATTGGATTTTTGCCAGTCTGTTTTTAAAGTAATAAGTGTCATTTAAAAAAAAAAAACTTTTACTTTAAAATCAAAATAGAGATTCTTTACCATAGACTTATCTCAGGTAGTTTACAATAGAAGAGAGGTGGGTGCAGCAGGGAAACCCTGCATAAAATCACACTTAGGTGCAATATGATTCTCTTCCCAAAATGCCCTTAAAACATCTGCCTGAATGGGAAGCTTGAATCTGAAGGTGAAACTCACTGAAATAAATGATAGCCAAATCATATGTTAAATCATTGGAAAGTGATAAATAATAAGGTACATCAGATCTGATGGTTTCTATGTGATTGATTCACAACTCTTGGGCCTGCTCATTTATTTACTTATTAGGTTTATAAATATTAGTTCTATAGCTGGTTCTTTAACTCTGAAAAAGTAATTCATTCAGAGGGTATGCCTGTAAGTTGTACAAATATAGCCAGCTTTAAACTCTTAGTAGCCTGAAACCAGCTTTCAGGTCTCCTTAATTTGACTCAGGGAGGGAAAACAGAAAAGAAATATAACCCCCAAATGCCCCTACCCCCAGCTACTGTCCCCAATACTATTTCTTCTGAAGAATGAGTTAAAGAAAAAAGCTCTTGCTACTATAAATAAGAGAGAGCATAAAAAGACCTAAGCTCTGCCTTTCTAGCACTTGGTTGAAACTTGGGTCTGCTAGGTAAACTAGAAATGCAGCTGAGATTTTTTTCAGGAGGGAGCAACCCTGCTCTCTCTGTATTACTCCCATTTACACCGGACACTTCATTCCAATCCCTTTCACGATCAAGAGGTAGTGGGAATCTTGCCACTAAAATGCCACCATCTCTGGAACCCAGGGCTAGAAGCCAACCAGCTCTTTGGATATCTCAGTAGGAGGCAGAGAGAAGTTTCTGCTGAAGGACACCAGTACAAATGCCTTTTATGCAGGAGGACATGGGAATACTTCAAATTATCTACCTTCAAAAGCTGAGTGTTTGAGTCGCTACCCAAGAATGGATTCCTGAGTCTGTGAAATGGAAAAACAAAGGTGTTCAGGCTGGGTAACGGGAGGAAGGCTTTTCCCAGCTGTAGAATTCAAGGATGATGAAAGGGAGGTACATCAGAATATAAAACAAATTATGCACTAGAGGATGGAAAATACAGATTTGAAAGTTAAGTGTCTGGAACAAGAGAGATATGAGTCAGTGGAATTTACAAGTTACTATAGGAAACAAAGATAAAGAGATCATGAGAAGAGCAGTAACACTGGTAGCAAAATGGCTTTTTGTTAACTGCAAAACTCGATGCTGGCAGAAACTGTTCATCAACTCAGGAAAGAGGTGGTAATTATGGAGGACAACAGCAGATAATAACATTTACAGAGTGACCTACAGGGACAAAATTGGGTGTTTGGCAATTATGTCAAATGGTAATACAAATTTTTCCTCCCCTTCAGAATGGTAAATCAGAGAAAATTAGGTCTGGAGGGTGTTCACTTTCTTGTAGGGAAATCAGTGAAGCTTGATTTGTAGGGGGCACTGGTGCTCCAGCCACAGGGATACTGCTTTTCTCTGTACCAAATAACATGTTTCTTTTATGTTAAGGTTGAAAACATGTCTGGCTTTTTGCCCTTTTGTGTGTGGTTCTAAAATGTGATATATGTGAGGAAAAGTGCATGAACATCAGTGTAACCACTCCTCATGTTAAGAAATAGACACTGCCAGCCCCGGTGTATCCCTCCCAAACGTAAATCTCTTCTTCCCCCAGAGTTTCTAGCCCAACTTTTATTTGAACAATTCTCTTGCTTTTCTGTTTAATTTTATTACCCAGGTATATCACCTAAATAACATAGTTTAGGTTTGTCTGCTTTTGAACTGTATATATTTATATAGCTATAGACAGAAATGAAGCCACTTTCTAAGTATCTATCAGGCCTGCATTCTTTTGTTCCCCATTATTTTTGTTAGATTTGTTCACATTGTTATGTGTGTGGCTCTATATTTCCAGAGCACAGCCCATTGAATGACTGTATCACAATTTATCTATTCTATCGTTTATGGATAGTTTGGCTTGTGGTAAAGGTGAATAGCAAATCACTACCTCTGTTTTTTCCTGGGTTCCTCTTTCTCCTGGAGACATCAGAACTACATTTCCCAGCCTCCTTTCCAGTAAGATACGGGCATGGGTTCTAGCCTGAACCATAGGAATCTCCCATGTATGATCCTCCATGATCTTTTCATCTACACTGGAGATGACCTCTGGTGACCTTGGAAGCCATGTATGGAAGCCACAAATTAGAGAAACCCTGGGTTCCTGAATCATCATTAGGATGAGAGCTTCCCAAGAGAGCCCCCTTTTTAGGAGCATTGACACTGGGCCTTTATGGGAGTAAGAAAGGCATTTTTATTGTTTTAAGCCTCAGAGATTTTATGGGCTATTGCCAACAGCAGCCAGCTTCCCCTTAACTTATAGTTTCCAATTTTGGCTGTTATGAACAGTTTAAACACATATCTCACTATGTAAAGCCTGCGTTTCTGCAGGGTATATACTTGGAAGTGGAGCTGCTGGGCCAAAAACTGTACCTATCTCCAACTTCATGAGATAATGCCAAACTACTTCCAGAATGGTTGACTGGTTTACATGCTATCAGTAGTGTATGAGAGTCCCTATGCTCCATAGCCTTGCTATTCCTTGGTATGATTAGAATTTTTACCTCCTGCCAAACTGAAGGGAGTATAGTAGTTTCTCACTGTGGTATAGAATAGTCAGTTCTTTAACTGAGATTTCTTATATTATCATGTGTTCGTTGGTCATTTGGATTTCCTCTTATATGAGTTCCCTCTCCAAATTTTTCTCTTGGGTATCTTTTTTCTGTGGTGTGTAGGATTTCTTTATATGTTCTGGTTACAAGGTCTTCATTAACTTTATGTGTTACAATTACCTTGACCCATTTAAAGATAAAAACTGTCTTTGGTAAATACAGTTTTAATGTAGTAGAATTTATGATCTTGTTCTCTATAATTAGTATTTTTTAAGTATCTTGATTAAGAAATCTTTTTCTATCCTGAGGTCATAAATATAATCTCCTATGTTGCCTTATAAAATCTTTGTAGATTTGTCTTTTATATTTGTTTCATCGATCTGTAAGTATTATTTGCATATTGTATGAGATAGGGGTTTAACTTCAGTTTTTCCTTTATGGGTGCCCAGTCGTTCCAGAATCACTAATTGAAAAAATTTGTCCTTTCTCCACTGTCATATATTGTAACCATATATGTAAGGGTTTATTTCTTTTTTTAAAAAAGATTTTATTTTTTTTTAAGTAATCTCTGCACACAACGTAGAGCTCAAACTTAACAACTACCAGATCAAGAGTCTTGTGCTGTGTTGTCTGAGCCAACTAGGTACCCCTTTGAGGATTTATTTGGGGGCTTTCTATTTTGTTTCAATGGTGTGTTTAACTATGCACCAGTTCCACAACATCTTGATTCACATAGTTTTGTTTTATTTATCTGAGAGAGAGAGAGAGAGAGAGAGAGAGAGAGAGCGCCTCATGTGTGCATAAGCGGGGAGGAGCAGAAGGAAAGGGAGAAGCAGACTCCTCACTGAGCAGGGAGATGAGCAGGGATCCCCATGCAGGGCTTGATCCCTGGATCATGGCCTGAGCTGAAGGTAGATGCTTAATGCACTGAGCCACCCAGGTGCCCCTCACACAGCATACAGCAAGACTTCCCAAGAATTCTTTTTCAAAAGGATCTTGAAAGGCTCCTCAGTGGCTCAGTCTCCCCCTGGCTCATGATTTCTCTCTCACACCCTCTCAAATTAAAAAAAAAAAAAAAAAGAAGTCTCTTGGAATTTTGTATCCCTTTGCATTTCCATGTGAATTTTATGATCATCTTGAATTATTCCAGAATAACTATTGAGATTGAACTGGAATATTATTAAATCTGTAAGTAAATATAGGGAGAATTGAGAACATTTTTCAGTTTTCTAACTCATGACTATGGCATATTCCTCCAAATATTTGGATCTTCATTACTGTTTCTCAGTTGATTTTGGTATATTGACTTTATATCTAGAAATTTCAAATTCATGTTAATTCTAATAATTCAACTGTAGATTTAAAAAAATTTCTACTTACATAATCATATTATCCACAGATAATGAGCTTTATTTCTGCCTTTCCACAATTACAACTTTTCTTTTTCAGGGTCCTAGTTTTAATGGGTGTGGTCATAGCAAGCATCCTCATCTAGTTCACAGAGGCAAAGGTCTTAATATTTTACCATTAAATATGGTTTTCGCAGGTCTCCTGGGTGGCTCAGTCGTTAAGCGCCTGCCTTTGGCTCAGGTCATGATCCTGGAGTTCCAGGATCGAGTCCTGCATGGGGCTACCTGCTCGGCGGGAAGCCTGCTTCTCCCTCTCTCACTCCCCCTGCTTGTGTTCCCTCTCTGGCTGTGTTTCTCTCCGTCAAATAAATGAGTAAGATCTTAAAAAAGAAAAAGAAAAAAATAAATATCGTATTTGCTCTAGGATTTTTATAGATATCCCTTATCAGATAAAGGAGTCTCCTCCTAACTCTTATTTATTAAGAATTACTTTGATCAAATGTGAAGGTTGCATACTGATATAAAGCAAATATTGTTGAATTTTGCTTACAAATAATATAAGAATTTTTGTATTGATGTTCATGCATGATATTGGCCTATGATTTGCCTTTCTCATCCACGGATCTTGTGAAGTTTTGAAATCAAATTTATACTGGTTTCATGTAAGCAGGAGATACGCCTCTTTTTCTGTTCTTGTGAAGGCTTGTGTAAAGGTGTAATTATATCTTAATTTAATGTCATGGAACTTATTGCAGGAGCCAGCAGGGTATAGAATTTTCTTTATTGGAAGAGTTTTTACACTATTAATTCGATTTATGGATTTGCAACAATAGAAATAGAAAATTGTTTCTTTGCAGTTTCAGTAGAAGACTTGTAAATTTATTCTGTATATGTCTACATGCTTATATGTGTGTGTGTATGTTTACAGATACGCATACTAAGCAGTCTCTTTGCTTGGGTCTTGTATTTCTCTTAATGTGTGATGCTTTTCTGAATATACTGTTCAGGAATTATTGAGTTCACTTCCAACAATTGTTATTATATTTACCACTCCACAGACACCATTGGAACACATTTGTAAGCTCTTGGTTGGTTTATGCCTTCCTTCCTCTTTTCCCTCCTCCCACAAGCAGCTCTTAACTGCTTACTGTTTGCTGTCTAGGCATTGTTAAATGGACTGAGGGTATAGCTGTGAACAAAACAGAAAAATTCCAGCTCTAATATAGCCTACAAATTTAGTGGGAGTAGGCAAACAATAATATAAATAAAAATATTAATTTTAGATAATGGTCATTGCTACAGAGAAACATAAATCAGTAAACGGCACACGGGATGCCAAGAAATGGAAAATGGGTCTGAGATAGTTTTGCAGTTTTGGTGGTTTAACTGGGGAAGACCTCATGGAGAAGGTGACGTTCAACTAAAAGCTTAAGGAAAATAAGGGAGGAGCATATGGATATGGAGAGTCTGGGGCAGAGAACATCCCAGGCAGAGGAAACAAGTGTAAAGTGTAAAGGCTTGTAGACCATGACAGGGCTTTTTTTTTTTTTTTTTTTTTTTAAGATTTTATTTATTTGACAGAGAGAGACACAGCCAGAGAGGGAACACAAGCAGGGGGAGTGAGAGAGGGAGAAGCAGGCTTCCCGCCGAGCAGGGAGCCTGATGTGGGACTCGATCTAGGGTCTCTGGGATCATGACCTGAGCCGAAGGCAGTCACTTAACCAACTGAGCCACCCAGGCGCTCCCATGACAGGGCTTTTAATCTGAGGAAAATGGGAAACTGTGGGAAAGTTATGAGACAAGTGACGTGAAATGCCTTATGCTCCAAAAGTATCACTCTAACTGTTGTCTTCAGAGTAGGCCAAAGGGGGGCATGGATGGAAACAGGGAGACCAATGAAGAAGCTGTTGGGCTCAGAGTCAGATTTTGGATATTTATTTTGACAAGAGAGGACAGATTTATTGATGGATCAGATGAAGAATGTGAAGTCAAGGATTACTTCACAGTTTTTTGGTTTGAACGATTAGAAGACTAAAGTTGACATTAACTGGGATGGGGGCAGCTACAGGAGTAAGTTTGGAAGAGTAGATCAGGAGCTCTATCTTGGATATGCTGATTAAATGTGTAAAGCAGCCAAAAAAGACAACCAGATATTTGGATCCAGATTCAGATACGAGGTAAGCTGTCACTATAAATTTGGGACTTATAGGCATATAAATATTTTTAACAGCTTTTTCTTAAAAACATCTTTTCCAAGGCCCCTGGCTGACCTAGGAGAACATGGGACTTTTGATCTTGGGGTTGTGAGTTCGAGTCCTACATTGGGTGTAGAGATTACTAAATATATTTATATCTTTTCCTTCTCCATTAGTCACTTTATCTCACAATTTTTCCCCTAGGTTCTTACCTTCCCCCTTTTTTAAAATTTTTTTGTAAATGCAGGGCTTGAATTCATGACCCCAAAACCAAGAACTGAGTTGAGATCAAGTGTCAGAGGCTTAACTGACTGAGCCACCCAGGTGCTCCCCTTTTTTTTTTTCAAAATAATTTTTAACAAGTATAGTTGACACTCAATGTTATATTAGTTTCAGACAAACAGTGTGGGAATTCAACAACTCTATATATTATGCTGTGCTCTCCACAAGGCAGACACTTAACAACTGAGCCACCCAGGTGCCCTGTAACTCTTACTAAATATTTTGGCTAAAACTTCTTGCCCTTCTCTAACCCTCTTTCCTGACATAGGCCAACTCTGAAAAGCCAAAAAAGAGATCACTTGCCTTTCTCCACATCTGCCTAGCACTGATAGTCTTCCAATCAGGAGATGTATTTGAAATATTTCAGTATGATGTCTTTCAATTCTTTATTCTCTATCTAGGTATTGTATTTGCCTTTCTCTCTGTCCTTCCAATTATCCCTCCATGCATGAACCCATCCATCTACCTACCCATCTACTTAACAATAACACAAGGCTTTTTATAGTTTCCAAACTGTTTTTATTGTGGTCTTCTCACAGCAATATATTGCATGAAGGAAGAAAATTTTCTGTATTCAGCCTAGGCCCAATGAATATAGAACAAATTGATTATGTACTTTACTTTACTTCTCTTTCCTTTCAGGTGCTCCCAATCCCCAGCATACTCAATTCCTTTTTCCACATTATATTGTTATATTCCAGCCTTCTGGCCATGGCCACAAGCAGCTTCTTAAAATATACTACTTTAGCTCTTATCTGAAGTTATACCCAAATATTCCACAAAATGCACTCCTGGGTTTGAAAATTTACAGCTACTGAAATATCTCATGTAACCTTCAGTAAGGCAATTAAGGAAAACAGGAATTTTGTTTTAAATTTTTTTTTTTTT
>PITA01032525.1:0-13859 GCA_004023965.1 Spilogale gracilis
TTTTTTTTTTTTTTTTTTTAGATAGATGATAATATATGCAGATAATAACTCATTTCCTTTCTTCTTTTGTAGCCGTTGTCTTTTTTTTTTTTTTTTTTCTTATATGTGGACTAGGTCTTCTGAGCAGTTTGAATAATAGGGATAATAAATATTCTTGTATTGTCTTATTTCTTTTAGTGGGAAGGATTCCAGCATTTTCTTTCTTTTTTTCTTTTTTTAGAGATTTTATTTATTTATTTGACAGGAGAAACATAGCTAGAGAGGGAACAAAAGCAGGGGGAGTGAGAGAGGGAGAAGCAGGCCTCCTGCTGAGCAGGGACCCTGAGGCGAGGCTCTATCTGGAGATTCCAGGATCATCACCTGAGCTGAAGGCGGACGCTTAACGACTGAGCCACCCAAGCGCCCTGGATTCTAGCATTTTCTAATTAAGTATAAAGTTTTATTTTGGCTCCTGATACATATTCTTTATCACTAAGCATCTTCTGAGTTCCTCGGTGGTTTTTTTTGTTTTTTTTTTTTGTTTGTTTTTGTTTTTAAGATGGAGGTGCTTGGTATGATTTAGGAGTAATTTTCACTTTTTTGTGTTTGAATTCTTTTGCAAAGGAGTGTGAATCATCCCCTCCCCCACTGTAAAACTAATAATAAGCATGTGGGGGGGGAAGGATGATGAATTTTAAACAAATACCCCTTTCGTTATGTACCCAGATGTCCATATAGTTTTCTTTGATCTGTTGATGTGATGAATTGTATTAATAGGTTTCCTGATACTAAACCATCCTGGAAGGAACCTGTTTTGTTCATGGTGTTTCATTATTTTAATACACCTCAGATCCATTTTGCAGTGTTCTGTGTCTATATTCCTTAGTGAGATTGCCCTGTGGTTTTATTTTAGTATACTGTGTTTGTCATTTTTAAAATGGGGATTATGCTAGTACAGTGGGTAGAAACTGGGAAGCTTTCCATCATTTTCAGTGATCTGGAACAAGGTGAATAAATGCATTGTAAATCGTGGGCCGATTGGCGGTCGCTGCTGCGATTGCTGTGTTGAGAAGGATCCTGAGGTCCTGTCATGTGTAAACAATTTAGTGTTTTGTACGAGTGTAGGAAATGAGAGTTTAAGCATACATACCAGATGTTTATTTGTAGTCCCTGCCAGGAATGATTTATATTGCATAGGAATTAACTATCTTTTGAAGGTTTAAAAAGACTTGCCTTTAAAATTCTCTATCTTGTTACGCTTTTGGAGATGATAATTTTCCACTGTAATCCTTTCTTCAGTTATATTTTGGCTTTGGCTTTTGTTGAAATAGTTTTGGTCATTTATATTGGAAAGTTATTAAGAATTTGAACCATATTTGCGTAGAATAGACTATAACTTAAAAATATATTCTCTGGCTTCATTTTTCTAGTTTGATTTTCTTGTAATTGTATTTTTTCTTTATTTTTGGCTGAATACTAATGTCCAGGCGTATTTATTATTTTTATATCACCTCTTAACACTGTGAAGCTGTCAATTCTAACTATTTAAAATATTTCCACATTGTTGTTTGTTAAATCTAGTCTTCTTGCCCTCTTTAGATTTTTTTAAATTGAATCCTTAGCTCTTTGTTTTTCTGTTTAGTAGTAAAAGTGTTTAATCAGTAAAGTTTCCTCTGAGTACATTTTTGGTCACATCCCATAAGCCTACTGCAAAGTGTTGTAACTCTTTTCTCTCCTAAGTATTCCATAGTTTTTTGTTTTTTTTTTTTGTTTGTTTGTTTTATTTTAATTGAGAGAGTGAGTGAGAGCATAAGAGGGGAGAAGGTCAGAGGGAGAAGCAGACTCCCTGTGGAACTGGGAACCCAATGTGGGACTTGATCCTGGGATTCCAGGATCATGACCAGAGCTGAAGGCAGTGGCTTAACCAACTGAGCCACCCAGACGCCTTTAAATATTCCATAGTTTTAGTTTGGATGTTCTCTTTAGTCTAAAGTTTATTTAAAAATATAGTTTAAATTTTTGGGTTTCCCTTTTTTCTTACATTAGTGTTTATATTTATTCATTTTTAGTTTATTGTAAGGGATTGTTGCCAATAATAGTTTTGCTCTTGGTGAGTCCTAGAAAGTTTTGGATTCATTTTTTTTTTTAAGATTTTTATTTATTTATTTGACAGAGAGATCACAAATAGGCAGAGAGGCAGGCAGAGAGAGAGAGGAGGAAGCAGACTCCCTGCTGAGCAGAGAGCCCTATGCGGGTCTTGATCCCAGGACCCTGAGATCATGACCTGAGCGGAAGGCAGAGGCAGAGGCTTTAACCCACTGAGTCACCGAGGTGCCCGGATTCATTTTTTAAAATATTAGTTTGTGTAAATGTTTCATTTGTTTGCAACATAAGCAATTTCCCCTTTGGGGTTTACTGTTTGCTACTTATATGTATATTTCTCAATTCTGTATATCATTGACATTAATTACATTTTTTGGATTCCCTATAGAGCCCTAATAATACTGTTTTTCTGTTTATTATTTCAAGAATTTGAGAATCTGTTACTGTCTTCCAATAATACAATGTTTCTTTTGGTTTTACCATTGGCTCTTTCTAGTATACTTTATATATTTTATTGCTAGGTTATTTAACAGAAATATATACCTGCCTGTTGGCATTTTATTATGGATTGTCCTCCTTGATCTGTTATATGCTTTCTGCTTTCAGTTGTAGTTTTCCTAATTTTCTTAAGCATTTCATGATTTAATCTTTAATTTGAGTGATTTCTATAAAGCACTTTCTGTTTTCTGTTGTTGGAATTTACCTGGCATGATTCTACATTTAACTTTTTATTTTACTTTTCACTTTTAAGCTTTCTGTGCCCATGAAAAAAATCACTGTCTTTCTTTCAGATAGCATGTAGTTTTTTATGTTTAAAAACTCAGAATCTGAGTGTTTCTGTCTTTTAATATGGAGCTTACCCCTGGTTATATTTATTATAATACCTAATGTAGTTTTTTTTTTAAGTTTCTTTCATCTAATTATAGTTGTCTTTTTTCTAAGTACTTATATAACTAAGAAGGTATTTTTGATGCTTTCTCATGTGAATGGCAGGTTGGATGAATAGAACATTTTTGGGCTCTGTATTTTATCACTCAGTACCTTGTAGATGTGCTATAGTCTTAGGTTGTTAATATTGGGTAATTCACAGGCCACATGAGATTTTATTTGCATGGTTGATTCCCTGTCCTCCCACCCTCAAGCTTCCCAAAGGTCGATAGCATTCTTTCTCCACCTTGAAATTCAAGGGGTATTCCAAGGAGTGTCCAGGTTTTGGTGTGTTTTCATTAGCTTGCTAAGGTGCATGGAATACACTTTGTCTACAGATTCAGCTCTTAAGAATAGGAACATTTTTGTTGCATGTGTCCCTCTGGTCTCATTTCTTTTGGAATGGGAGTTATCCGTATACATCTGTGTACATGCAATATATATGTTATCTCTTGTGTTGAAGATTTGAGCCCCCCCTTTTTAAAGATTTTATTTACTTATTTGAGAAAGAGCACAAGCATGTGGAGGGACAGAGGGAGAGGGAGAAGCAGGCTCCCTGCTGAGCAGGGCACCCCATCCCAGGATACTGGGATCATGACGTGAGCCAGAAGGCAGCCGCTTAACCTCCTGAGCCACCCAGCCGCCTCCAGCTTCTCTTTCTTTGGAGGTTTGCAGGTACTTCTCAGGTGTCTCCTTTGCACGACTTACCTCTCGTTTCTGCAGTGCCGGTTTTGCCAGTCACCGCTCTTGATGCTGGTTATCATTCTGTGCCATTATTTGGTTCCTTGAGCACTCTGTTCTGAATTCCTTGAGCTTTTTCTCTTCATTTGACTCTGTTCTTCTTTTCTTGAGTTTTGTTGGAATGCAAAGGAGAGTTTGTCTCAAATTTATTTTAGCTTCCTAGAGTAAAACTGTTTTTGCTTATTCCTTCTCTGAATGTTGGGTAGGAGGATGCATATCCCCCCCCTTTTTTTTGGTTACACAGTTTTATTCCATTTCCCCTCCCTGCAGCTTGGTTCATTTATTCCTTCTAAATAAGGAACGGTGTGACTTGGTGTGGCATACATCCTATAGTGATACCAGGAGGTCTTGAGATGGATGGGGAGGTTGGGGGCTGTGGGGTTGGGACTGTAGGTTTTCTGAGTCTGGGTTCTGAGTTGGTTTAGTAAGGTCACCCTGGGAAGTACCCAGTGGTCTGTGCCTAGCTTCTTAGCTGATGGGGTCAGGGTTGAGTTAGAAAGTGGAAGAAGTGGGGCGCCTGGGTGACTCAGTTGGTGAAGCAACTGCCTTTGGCTCAGGTCGTGATCCCAGAGACCCAGGATCCAGCCCAGCATCATGATTGGGCTCCTTGCTCAAGGGGAAGCCTGCTTCTCCCTCTCTCACTCCCCCTGCTTGTGTTCCCTCTCTCGCTGTGTTTCTCTCTGTCAAATAAATAAATAAAATCTTAAAAAAAAAAAAAAAGTAAGTGGAAGAAGCTAAGCCACCCCTGGGATGTCTGGGATTCTACAGATGGAGGTTCCTATAGGCCCCGTAAGCCCCCGGGTTCCCTGCCCAGTTTGGTTTTCCTCTTACCAGTTCTGTGTCAGAATCTTAGGGAGGGCAGCTGCAAGAGGGTTCATCGTGATGCCCTTCGATGTGTCTGCACCTCCCTACCATCTGGCAGAAATCCCTCGGGTGGGTGGTTTGCGTGTGAAATCCCCTCCTAGACGTCAGGACCTCCTTTCTTTCTTTTTTTTTTTTTTTTTTTTAAGTTTTTAATTGTAGTAAAATACAGTATTTTATTTTTTTTATTTATTTTATTTTATTTTATTTTTTAAATACAGTATTAACATAAAATTGATCGCCTTTGCTGTTTTTGTATGTACAGTTCAGGTGTGTTAAGAGTGCGTGCGTTACTATGCTGCCTGCTTCCCGTGTGCAGAACTTGTTCATCTGGGAAACTCTCCCTGAAGAGCTCCCCATCACCCCCTTCCCCTGGCCCTGGGCCACGGCAGCCACCATTCTTCATTGTCTCCATGAACTTGACTCTCCTGAGTACCTCCTACAAGTGGAATTGTACAATTTTTGTCTTTTTGTGGCTGGCTTGTGTCACTTAGCAGAGTGTCCTCGGGGCTCTTCCATGTCCCAGGATCTTGCTTCAGCAGCCATCAGCAGGTTGCCCTTCTTTTTACTGCCTGGACCTCCACCTACTCACTCAGTGATGATGGTGGTGATTATAGTTTTTTTAAAGATTTATTTGAGAGAGAGAGAGTGACTGTGCGTGGGTGGAGGAGCAGGGAGAAGGACAAGCGGACTCCACACCCAGCGCAGAGCGCGACACAGGGCTCAATCCCATGACCTTGAGATGATGACCTGTACCGAAATCAAGAGTCTGACGCTTAACCGGCTTTGCCATCCAGGAGTCCCAGTTACTATGTTATTATAACTGTTTCAGGAAAACTTATGTAAGTAAAAAGGACAGTCATAGCTGAACGTGTGGATAAATGATGTACCCAAGTGAGTCACACCCCAGGTGCCGCATGGAGCACCGCCAGCTCCCAGAATGTTTCCTTGGGTCTATTGTCAGTTGCCACCTTCTTCTCAGAGGCCATGGCTGTGCTGATTATCTTCACATTAGACTGGTTTACCTGGTCTAGACTTTTATACTTTATATAAATAGTGCCTTCTGTTTTTGTATTCCCCTAGTCAGTCTTTGGGAGTGGGAGGAGAGGAGGCGTTGGTGGTCCCTGTGGCATGTGCCATGTAGGACTCTCCTCTTTCACTCCTTTGCAGGTCTGGGGCTCACTGTCAGATTACTAACCATGGCCTTTGGTCTTTGTTTTCCTTCTGTTCTGCTAGTGTTATAAAACTAGGAATTGAAAAAGCCCCCATCATTTCCCCAACATTTAAAGCTCTGTGTATTGAACCCCTACTTTCTGTTATAAAAGTGGCTACTCATACATTAAATTTTTGAAATCTAGAGATTTGCGGGGAAGTAAGTCCACCATTCTATCATTTTGCAATGACAGTTCGCATTTCTCTGCTAACTCTGTCCTTTTTCTAGGTGTCTTTTTCTCCTTTGTGTAATATAGCTATCATCACGGGGCATACAGTTTTATGTCCTGCTTTTTTCATTTAACGTTGAAATGCAGTATTTATTTCTGGCTAGTTCCAGGAGTGTCTGGTGGTCATTTTTATTGGCTCCACAGTAGCGGTAGTGGGCGTTGTCATTTGAGCCTTTATGCTCTGCCTTGCACTGTTCTGGATCTCAGATTAAGTCCTCACAACGTACCTGTGAGGTATGTACTGTTTCTCCCATTATACAGCTGGAGAAATTGAGCCTGAGGGAAATAACTCACATACTTGGTGACCTGGGAAGCCAGGAACTGAACCCAGGCGTACCGACTTCCATCCTCAGCACTTGTGCACAGTGGTTAACTTCATTATTTCTGTAAGTGGGCTGTGCAGGGATCTTTTCCTCCATTTTACAGATGAGTAAACTGAGGCCCAGAGACGAAAAGTGACTTAATCTGAGGGGAGGCAGCAAGGAAGTGGCAGAGTTGAGGCCAGGACCCGGGCTAGAACTTTCTTCCCTATTTCTGGAGGTCCTTTGGTCCGCATGGTGGGATCCTGCCTTGTTTCCATTTCTGCCTCATGGTAGAATCACCTCCTTTTTGCCAGTCTTCTGGGTTTCTTTGCATTCTCATTATCTGCCATTCCAGCAGCCCCAAGTCCACTGGCCTCTCTGGGCCTCAGTAAGTTCATCTTGAAAGTAGGCCTCGCCTTGCTCCTGTCCGGGCTATCGCTGCAGCCCTTTTCTCCTGGATGTGACCAGCGCTTTCCCAGACACTTGCAGGGAGCTCTACTTGCGGCTGAGCTAGCATCTGCTTCCCCATCTGGTCCCAACTTTTTTCTTAATTACCCACTGAATTGGCTCTAACAAAACGCTGACAACTTGAATGAGACGTTAGCTGATACATCAACGCCCGTGCCAGGGCTTCACGGGCTTTTCCGGGACGTGATGAGCTCGGGCCCGGCAGAGTCCCTCATTCCCTGGCCGGAGTCCCCATCCCGGCTGAGTGGCAGGCGTACAGGCCCTCGTGGGTCTTGTAGCTCCCAAATGCCACTTTCTCGGGCCGCGTCCCAGGTATGTTGTTGTCTTCAGGGCTGGGGCGTGGACCCCAGAGCAAGGTTAGTTCTTCTCTCCTGTCCCTCCTTTGGTCTCTAACCTTTCGTGTCTTTTGTTCCAAGATACTGTTCTTGAGGTTATTTTTGTTTGGTTTCATTTTTTCATGTTTCCAGCTAGTCTGAAGGCCGTGGGGCTGTGTGTGCCACAGCACGAAGGAGTTGGCCTGGGATTTCTTGGCTCGAGGTGACTCCTGTGTGCCTTTTTGGGGCCCGTTTTGCATCTGCAGAAAGGGGTCTGGTAAAGTGTAAGACAGGCTGTAATTCTAATTTCCTGGCCTCTGAGAAAAGGCCAAGCTTCCATTTTCTCATTGTAAGTGGGGTAGGTAGAGTCAGGCTGCCTAGTGGGGTTGAAGAGCACAGGCTCTGGACCCAGCCCTTGGGGATTCCAGTCTTGCCTCTGCTGCTTCCTCCCTGTGTGACCTTGGGCAGATTGCTGAACCTCTCTCTGTGTGTCTGTTTCCTCTTTGTAAGTTGGAGATTCAAGAACCTGATGAGAGCATTAATAGTGAAGAGTAAATGAGTTAATATACGTAAAGCAACCGGCCTGCGTGTCACCTGTTGTCCCCACTCCCCTTCTTTTAATGTTGTGTGCAGTAGGTTAAGTTAATATACTCGGTTTTAGGTGCATGATCCTCTTTGGCGCATTGCAGTCCCTCCTTGCTTTATTTAGTTGTTTTTTTCCTCTTCCACTCTCCTGGCTCTGCTCCTCTGCTGTCTCCAATATTCTGTATATTTAACATGGATCCTTTTGTGTATGTATGTTCTTGCAGAATGTATGCTGTTGTTTTGTATATATGTTTAAAAAGTGTCCATCAGTGCTGTAATGTCCAGCTCTCCTTCTGTTGCTCGCTTTGACCTTCAGCTCTAAGGCTTTGAGCTCCATCACGTTGCTTTGAGCCGCTGGGTGGGTTTTACCCTCCCACCTCTCAGTGATGGATAACCAGGCCTCAACCTCCCCGCCCCAAATAAAGGTGCGGCAAGCGTCCTCCCTCGTGCTCCCAGGTGGACCACCGTGAGACCTTTGTTATGACGTGTACCCTACTGTGGAATTTGGGACAGAATGAAATCGAGGATATTTGAAAGAAGCAAAAGGAATAGATGTTTTCATGCCCCAGATTGAGTAAATCATAAATTGTGCTTAGCCAGTCAAGAAGTTGACTGTCAAAAAAAAAAAAAAGTTGATTGTCTCTTGGCCTTGCCTTGAATTTCCAGCTAAAGACTTCTTTTTATTTTTTTAAAAATACTTTTAACTTGAAATCACATGAATAGCGGCTCTTTGAAAAACAATTCAGGTGACCCAGAAGTAAGTAGTATAGAGTGAAATGGAAAGAGCCCCTTGACGTTGCTCCCCATCCTCTGAAGCTTCACGTCCAGTAGTCAGGCACTCTAGTGACAGTGGAGTGTGTCATACTAGGTCTTTTATGCACTTACCGACACACATGTGAACCATTCATATTGCTTTACAGTTTAGCTTTGCTCACTTAGGATGCCTTAGGGCTGTGCTTCAATTTTTTATCAGGGCTCCCTATTCTATTTTAAGGATCTCCCGTAGTGGGGTGCCTGGGTGGCTCAGTCGGTTCAGTGTCTGCCTTCAGCTCAGGTCATGATCCCATGATCCCAAGAGATCCCAGTGTCCTGGGACTGAGCACCGCATCGGATTCCTTGCTCACTGGGAAGCCTGTTTTCCCCTCTGCCTGCCCTTCCCCCTGCTTGTGTTTTCTCTCTCTGTCAAATAAATAAATGAAATCTTTAAAAAAAAAAAAAAGGGGGTCTGCCTTATTAGTTTCTGTCACTAGTCCCCTTCTGCTGGGTATTTAGGGTGTTGCCAGTTTTCTGGGTGTTCAGATCGCTTGCGGTGTTGGTCTGCTGGTGCTGAATTCCTTTAGGTTTTGCACTTCTTTATTTTTGACATATTTTTGCTGCCTCTTGAGTTCTGGGTTGATGGGTGTTCTTGTTTTTTCTGTCAGCACTTTAAAGATGTTGCTCTGCTGTCTTTTGTTTTAATGTTTTGTGAGGAGGTGGCTGTAATTCTTATTTTGTTTCTCTGTATGTCTTAAAATTCCTGACAACTTTTTAGATGTTCTGTTTATCTTTGTTTTTAAGCGGTTTGATTGTGATGCACTCGAGAGCAGTTTTCTTTGTGTTTGTTCTACTTGGGTTTCATTGAGCTCTGGGTTCTGTGGGCTTATAGTTTGCACCAGATTAGAAAATTCTGGCCATTATTTCTTCAGATAACCTTTTCTCTCCTTGCCATTGCTTCTCTTTCTTCAGGACTCCAGTTACATATAAGGCCTTGTGATGTCATCCCACAGGTCATGATGCCCAGTTTTATTTTCATCTGTCTTTTTTCTTTTTTTCTTTTTTCTTTTTCCTTTTATCAAAGATTTTGTTTATTTTTTTGACAGAGAGCGAGATCACAAGTAGGCAGACAGGCAGGCAGAGAGAGAGGAGGAAGCAGGCTCCCTGCCGAGCAGAGAGCCCCACGTGGGCCTCGATCCCAGGGCCCTGAGATCATGACCTGAGCTGAAGGCAGAGGCTTAATTCATTGAGCCACCCAGGTGCCCCCCATCTTTTTTCTCTGTGTTTCACTGTTAACAGTTTCTGTTGTTGTGTCTTCAGGTTCTTCAGTCTTTTCTTCCTCTGTATCTAATCTCTTCGTCATCCCAGGCATTGTATTTTTCATCTCTGGTGGTTTGATCTGGGTCCTTATGTCATCTGTGTCTTTCTCACATTCTCCTGTTTATCCTCCCGCCTTGACTCTATGGGGTACATTTATGATAGTTCTCTTAAAGTCCTTTGAGTCCATCATCTATGTCATTTCTGGGTCTCTTCCTATTAATGAGTTTTCCCGCTGCTTTCATGCCTAGTAATTTTTGATTGACAGACATTGTGAATTTTGTGTTCGGTGCTGGATGTTTTAGTATTCCTTTAAATAATTTTGTGCTTTATTCTGTTATTGCTCTCATCCTGTTTCCTAATTGTTGCTGTAACAACCACATAACATAGTGGCTGAAAAACATGTGAATTTATTCTTAACAGTTCTGGAGATTGGAAGCCCATGAGGGATTTCACTGGGCTGAAGTCAAGGTGTTGGCCTGGCTGCATTCCTTCTGGAGCTCTAGGGGAGGATCTGTTTCCTCTTGTAGAGGTTATATGAATTTCCTGGGCTGTGACTTCATCTCTGTCTTCAAAGTCAGCAGTATTGGGCACAGTCCTTTTCCTGCTGCCTTGTCTCTCGTTCTGGCCTCCACTTAGAAAGACCCTTATGCTGTACTCATCCCCATAATCCAGGATCTTTACCCCATTTCAGAGTCATCTGATTAGCAAGCTTAATTCCATTTGCCTGTATCGTAACATATCCGTGGGTGCTGGGGATTCAGATGTGGAGATTTTGGCGGGGAGCCATTGTTCTGGTTACAGAGCAGCTCAATTGTGTAGGACCACCGGAGCAGTCTGTCAAATAGAATAGGGTTTGGTACAGTGTAGCCCATGGGGCAGGTCTGGCCTGCCACCTGTTTTTGTAAAGAAAGTTTATTGGAACACAGCTATGCTCATTCCTTTATGTGTTGTCTGTAGCTGCTTTCATTCCACAGTGACCCACAGAGCCTAAAGTACTGGCTGACTGGCCCTGGTCTAGGGCTAATTTTCCCCCCCCTTTCTGAGAACTCAACTCGATGCCATTAGTTATTATATTTCCCCACTTTGGCTGTTGGGAATGTGAACTATGAGTTCTGTGTGAGCTCTGAGACTTGCTCTACTGGGTTTCTTCTGGTGCTTTTTGGCCCAACTTCAGGTGGTTTCCTTATGCACATGTGCTGATTCCCAAGAAAGCAACTAAAGAATTTGAGCATGTTCTCTGGGCACCTCTGTCTTCTCTGTCTCTCTGCCCTGCATATTGCTACCTCTTTGCACTCTGCAGTTCTAAACCATGCTCCCAACTCAAGGGAAGCTCCCTGAACTCTGGTGCCCCCTCTCCCTAGAGATGCTCCAGGTAGTCTGCTGAGACAGTGGTGGGACCCACCTCCTTTGCTTTCCCTGTCTTAGGGATTGCCTTCGTTGGCTGTCCCTTGTCCAGTGGTTAGAGAGCATTGTTGGGTATGTTTTGTCTAGTTACTTTGGTGGTTTCAGGTGGGGGGACATGTGGTCCCTCTTGCTCCGTCATCAGTAGAAGCCACTTACATCAATATAATTTTGCATTTATGAGGGTACTTTTGGAAGATAGCATGTTGGAAGAGGCTTCTCGGGGTCAGAGATCCTTCGTTTTAACGATACTGCGAAATTGGCCTTTGCAAGGGCCGTGCCACTGTGCTTTTGAGAGTCTCATTCTAATAGCAGGAGTTGTGGGATAGATGATGAGAGGAAATCGCTTTGAGCGCTGTAAAGAGTTGGCAGTGGGCCAAGGGTTATGGCTCTGAAGAAAGGGCTTCTCCTAGCTGTTCGTCTTTTGACTTGGGTCTGTGATGACCGTTTTGCTGCCAAGCTGTTCTCAGGCTGGGCCCTGTAGGACTAATACTTTATCCTTAGCAAGCAGGGTTGCCCAGGGTTGAGCGGGGGGAGTCTTCTGTTAGGCTACTATTTTCTTTCCTGACACCTATTGAGCACCTGCAGATGCTAAATAACGTCTCAGGTACTTTGTGTAGTCACTGTGATACAGTTTAATTCTCTACCACAATCCATGGGAGCTTGGCCTGAAACGGAATCAGAGAGCTGGGGCGGTTCACCCAGTGTCACACAGCTAATTCCCAGCAAAACAAGGACTCTTTCTGCCTTTAAAACCAAATCTGCCAGTTATGCAGCAGACCATCCATTTGAGTCAAGATCACTTAGGCTGCACGAGCCAGAAACTCATCTCAAACTTACTTAAGCCCCAAGGGATGTTCCCTGTTGTGCCTACTGAAGAGTTCAGGGCTGAACCTGGTTATTAGAAATGCATTGCTCTCCATGTCTCTGCTCCTCTTTCCTGGTATTGACTTACTCTTAATGCAAGCCCTCCCTGGGGGATGGCAGAAATGGTGGGAGCATCTTCAGGCTGATTTCGAACCCCAGTGGAAAGAGAGCACCTGTTTCCTGAAGATTTCAACCGAGAAGGCCCAGGAAAGGCCCCTGTTGGCCTATGACCTGGGTCATGCCTGAGCCAGTCTTGGTGCCAAGAGAGTGTGTTCTTCATACTGGTTGGATATGGGTCATGTAAGTCTCTGGAGTTGGGGCCAGGACAGCCCGTTGAAACCACTCAGATGGTGGGTTCTGAAAAGGACAAGGTAATTCTGTATTAGAAGAAGGGATGGTGAAGAGGCAGAAACAGAAGTGCCCATTTCTCCTCTCTGACCTTGGTTTGACAATGGCATTCTCCCTTCCCAGGTTCTGGCCAACAGCTGTTTTCTCTTACCATCTCGGGCAGGGGAGGCTTCCTAGCTGTCACTCCCTCTGCAGGGGCGGACTTGCCCTGAACTGGACCATGTTGAGACCGAGCAGATAGAGGGAGATACCAAGCTCTGGTTTTTCAGTGCTGGAGCCCCGATTCTTCAGCCCGAAGGTGGGGATGAGCCATCCTGGGGAGTTTAAGGCTGGGAGAGCAGAGGAATATCGTGTGTGTGTGTGTGTGTGTGTGTGTGTGTGTGTGTGTGTGTGTGTTAGGATATGTTGCATGTTAAGAAAAATCCACCGTGCTGTGCTCATTATGCTTCTGAGGCTACTTACTGAACAAGGTTATGCCTCACCCAGTCATTGGCGCACAGATATAAAGGCCCAGCAGTGTGGGGGGACACCCCAAACCACATTCTCATCATTAATAGATGAGCACTTTTCCGAGGGAGGTCCAGGACCTCTGGCACGAGAGCAGTTGCCAGATGGAGACCCTGTCATCACACCTGCTGCTTCCGGGTCTCTCGGGAGGAGGAGGTCGTGAGTCCGAGCTTCTGACCAGCTCCCCAGCACTACTGACTCGCGCCGCCTCCTGAGAGCCTCACGTAGAGGACCAGCCTTGAACTCGCTGAGTTTTCCTTGGTAGGTCTTTCTTTAAGGGATTTTCCTTTCTCCTGACGGGCTGTTTAATGAGTTTATCCAGTTTTCAGGATTTCCCTCCTTCAGATTTGAACTCCTTCCAGAGTAAAGGGGGTGTCATCATTTGAACTTGGGGGAGATCCGTTTCTGAAGAGGTCAGCAGCATTGTTTTCCAACTGGCACTTTCCTTGTTGCGAGACCTACCTTGGAAATAGCCTGAAAAGGAAGGATGATTCACAGTGCGCCTACGTTTCTTTACTAAGAAGCAGTGATTATATGCCACTGATGTGTCAGGATTGGTCATGAGAGCTGGGAGGCGCCGACGTGTCAGAAGTGGAGCCTTTTGGGTTGGAAAAGCTCAGCCGACTACTGTGACGCCACATTTCATCTGTTCATAAGTCAAGACCCTAAAACTTTGGGGTGAAAAATATGATTTTCACCTGCTAGGAGATTTCAAAAAAATCTTCCTAGGCAAAGCACCCTTCTGTAAATGAAGTCTTATATAGGAACTCAGTATATTGAGTAGATAAAAGCAATTTTTTTTAATTGGGGAGGGAAGGCCACGTTATAACTTTTGTGAGCTATAGGCACTTTTGCCTTTGTGGTCTCCTTCCTCCATAAAAAATATTAAAAATTATGTCTTATGACCGCATTGATATGAACATGAGTATATTAATATTATA
>PITA01032526.1:0-13855 GCA_004023965.1 Spilogale gracilis
GAGGGTTCCCCTTTCTCCGCTGCCTCTCCAACACTTGTTGTTTTCTGTCTTGTTAATTTTGGCCATTCTGACTGGTGTAAGGTGGTATCTTAGAGTGGTTTTGATTTGAATTTCCCTGATAGCTAGTGACGCTGAACATTTTTTCATGTGTCTGTTGGCCGTTTGTATATCTTCTTCGGAGAAGTGCCTCTTCATGTCTATTGCCCATTTTCTGATGTGTTCATCTTCTTTTCAGGTGTTGAGTTTGAGTAGTTCTTTATAGATCTTGGATACCAGCCCTTTGTCTGCAGTATCATTTGCAAATATCTTCTCCCATTCTGTGGGTTGCCTCTATGTTTTGTTGATTGTTTCCTTTGCTGTACAGAAGCTTTTTATTTTGATGAAGTCCCAGAAGTTCATTTTCGTTTTTGTCTCCTTTGCCTTTGGAGACGTGTTTTGAAAGAAGTTGCTGTGGCCTATGTCAAAGAGGTTACTGCCTATGTTCTCTTCTGGATATCTTGCTTTTTATCCAATCTGATACCCTATGCCTTTTGCTTGGAGCATTTAGGCCATTTATATTCACAGCAACTATTGAAAGATAAGAATTTAGTGGTATTGTATTACCTGTAATGTCCCTGTTTCTGTAGATTGCCACTCCTTCTCTCTGGTCTGTGTAACTTTTAGACTCTTTCTTCATTTACAGGATCCTCTTTAATATTTCTTGCTTGGCTGGTTTAGTGATCACAGATTCCTTTATTTTCTGTTTGTCCTGGAAACTCTTTATCTGTCTTTCAATTCTGAATCACAGCCTTACTGGAGAGTGTATTCTTGGCTGCATGTTTTTCTCATTCAATACCCTGAATATATTATTCCAACCCTTTCTGGCCTGCCAAATCTCTGTGGATAGGTCTGCTGGCAGCCTAATATTTCTACATCTCTTGTCTCAAGCTGCTTTCAGGATTTTCTCTTTGTCTCTGACACACTTCACTTTCTTTGTGTACTTAATAATTTTTCCCTCTTTTTTTTTCTCTGTTCTCTCTTCCAAAATACCTAATAAACAGAATTTCAACATTCTGGACCAAATTACTTTCTCCAAAAATTTTCTACCTTCTTTTCTGTCTGTATTTTACTTTCTGAAACTTCTCCATTACTCATCTGCCAACAATCCTGATGATTTCTTTTTTTCTCAACTATTGTATTGTTAATTTATAAAACCTTTTTTTCTATTATTTACTGTTCTTTGTTAAAACTTAGTGGTGTTTTAAGGATGCAATATTATCTTGGAACACCCGGTGCTGGATTTTATTTTCATTTCCTTTTTCTTTTTTTATTTCACAGTCACAAACCATTTTCTTTTTTTTTATTTAGAATAAATCATTTTTGGCACAACTTTGCTTCCATTTCTTCCTCTATGGAGGATAGTTTTTAAGGAGTTCAGTACTCTGGACCTGAATTATCAGCTTTGTTTTTGCTTTAGGGTCATAACTATAAGTTACTGAGGTATTAATTGTGTTCTTTGTTCCACTGCTATCTTTCTTCTGAGAACTCCAAGCTATACTGTCCAGTGTTTTATCTCTTGAATCCTCAAGAAGCCCTGGAAGATGGAAATACAACAATGGCTAATCTACTTTTTAATAAAATTTATTTTATTTTTTCATTGTTTCAAAATTCATTGTTTATGCCCCACACCCAGTGCTCCATGCAATACGTGCCCTCACTACCCACCACCAAGCTCTCCTATCCCCCACACTCTTCCCTCCAGGACTCTCAGTTTGTTTCTGAGTCCAAAGTCTCTCATGTTTCATTTCTCTCCCAGAATTACCCTACTGCCCATTTCCTTTCTTTCTCCTACTGTCCTCTATATTACACCTTATGCACCACAAGTAAGTGAAACCATGTGATACTTGACTTTCTCTACTTGGCTTATTTCACTCAGTGTAATCTCTTCCAATCTAGTACATGTTGCTACAAAAGTTGGATATTCATCTTTTCTGATGGAGGCATAGTATTCCATTGTATATATGTACCACATCTTCTTTATCCATTCGTCTATTGAAGGGCACCTTAGTTCTTTCCACAGTTTGGTGATTGTGGCCATTGCTGCTATGAACATATGGTCCTTCTTTTCACTACATGTGTATCTTTGGGGTAAAAACCCAGTAGTGCAATTGCAGGGTCATAGGGTAGCTCTATTTTTAATTTTCTGAGGAGTCTCCACATTGCTTTCCAAAGTAGCTGCACCAACCTGCATTCCCACCAACAGTGTAAGAGGGTTCCTTTCTCTGCAGCCTCTCCAAAATTGTTGTTTCCTGACTTGTTAATTTTGGCCATTCTGACTGGTGGAAGGTGGTATCTCAGTGTGGTTTTGATTTGAATTTCTCTGATAGCTAGTGATGTTGAACATTTTTCATGTGTCTGTTAGTCATTTGCATATCTTCTATGGAGAGGTACCTCTTCATGTCTTTTGCCCATTTTTTGATGTGTTCATCTTCTTTTTGGATGTTGAGTTTGACTTGTTCTTTATAGATCTTGGATACCAGCCCTTTGTCTGTAGTGTCATTTGCAAATATCCTCTCCCATTTTTTGCATTGCCTCTTTGTTTTGTTGACTGTTTCCTTTGCTGTACAGAAACTTTAATTTTGATGAAGTCCCAAAAGTTCAATTTCACTTTTGTCTCCTTTGCCTTTGAAAGAAGTTGCTGTGGCCGATGTCAAAGAGGTTACTGCCTATGTTCTCTTCCAGGATTTTGATGGATTCCTGCCTCACATTGAGATCTTTCATCCATGTCGAGTTTGCCTTTGTGTGTGGTGTAAGAGAATGGTCTAGTTTCATTCTTCTATACATAGCTGTCCAATTTTCCCAGCACCATTTATTGAAGAGACTGGTTTTTTTCCACTGGATGTTTTTTCCTGCTTTGTCATAGATGATTTAACCATATATTTGTGGGTCCATATCTGGACTCTCTACTCTGTTCCATTGGTCTGTTTGTCTATTTTTGTGCTAGTACCATGCTGTCTGGGTCCTTCTCAAGTGCACATGGAACTCTCTCCAGAATAGATCACATATTAAGTCACAAATCAGGGTTCAACCAATACCAGAAGATTGAGATATTTCCTGCATATTCTCTGACCACAATGCCGTGAAACGAACTCAACCAAAACAAAAAGTTCAGAAGAACTTAAACACTTCATGGAAACCAATGAGAATGAAGATACATCAATCCAAAGCTTATGGGATACAGCAAAGGCAGTCCTTAGGGGGAAATACATAGCCATCCAAGCCTCATTCATAAAAAATTGAAAAATCCCGAATACACCAACTCTCATTACACCTTAAAGAACTGGAAAATCAACAACAAACTAAAGCAACCCCACACACAAGATGGGAAATTATTAAGATTAGAGCAGAGATCAATGAATCAGAAACTAGAGATATAGTAGAACACATCAATGAAACTAAAACCTGGTTCTTTGAAAGAATAAGATCAATAAACCATTGGCCAAACTCATTCAAAAGAAAAGGGAGAAGACCTAAATTAATAAAATTATGAATGAAAGGTGAGAGATCATGACTAACACCAAGGAAATAGAAACAATCATCAGAAATTACTATCAACAATTATATGCCAATAAGTCTAACAACCTAGACGATATGGATACATTCCTGGAAACCTATAAACTTCCAAGACTGAAACAGGAAGAAAGTGACAATCTGAATAGACCTGTATCTAGTAATGAAATTGAAGCAGTGATTAAAAAAAAAAAAAAACCTCCCAAAAAACAAGAGCCCAGGACCGGTCGGATTCCCTGGGGAATTCTACCAAACATCCAAAGAAGAAATAACACCTATTCTCCTGAAACTGTTTCAAAAAATAGAAACAGAAGGAAAACTTCCAGACTCTTTCTATGAAGCCAGCATTACTCTAATCTTACTCTAATCCCCAAACCAGACAAGGACCCCATCAAAACGGAGAACTTCAGACTAATATCTCTGATGAATATGGATGCCAAGATTCTCAACAAGATCCTTGCCAACAGGATCCAACAATACATTAAAAAGATTATCCACCATGACCAGGTGGGATTTATCCCAGGGATGCAAGAGTGGTTCAATACTTGAAAATCAATCAACATGGTAGAATGAATCAATAAGAGAAGAGAGAAGAACCACATGGTACTCTCAATTGATGAAGAAAAGGCATTTGACAAAATACAACATCCGTTCCTGTTTAAAATTCTTCAAAGTATAGGGATAGAAGGAACATTTCTCAACCTCATAAAATCTATCTATGAAAAACCCACAGAGAGTATCATTCTCATTGGGGAAAAACTGGCAGCCTTCCCTCTGAGATCAGGAACAAGACAAGGATGCCCACTCTCACCACTACGGTTCATCATAGTGTTAGATATCCTAGCAACAGCAATCAGACAACAGAAAGAAATAAAAGGTATCCAGCTTCGTAAAGAAGAAGTAAAACTCTCTCTCTTCGCAGATAACATAATACTGTATGTGGAAAACCCAAAGGACTCTACCCCCAAACTACTAGAACTCATACAACAATTTGGTAATGTGGCAGGATACAAAATCAATGCACAGAAATCAGTTGCATTCTTATACACTAACAATGAAAATATAGAAAGGGAAATCAGAGAATCGATTCCATTTACTACTATAGCACCAAAAACCATAAGATACTTAGGAATAAACCTAACCAAAGAAGTCAAGGATCTGTACTCGAGGAACTACAGAACACTCACGAAAGAAATTGGAGAAGACACAAAAAGATGGAAGAGCATTCCATGCGCATGGATTGGAAGAATAAACATGGTTAAAATGTCTATACTGCCCAGAGCAATCTATACTTCCAATGCCATTACAATCAAAATTTTACCAACATTCTTCAAAGCCTTGGAACAAACAATCCTAAAATGTATATGGAACCAAAAAAGACCCCAAATCGCTAAGGAATTGTTTAAGAAGAAAAACAAAGCTGGGGGCATCCTGTTACCTGATTTCTTTTTTTTTCTTTCTTTCTTTCTTTCTTTCTTTCTTTCTTTCTTTCTTTCTTTCTTTCTTTCTTTCTTTCTTCCTTCCTTTCTTTCTTTCTTTCTCTCTTTCTTTTTCTTTTCTTTTTTTTCCCCCGTGGTGACAGAGGTACCAACAATTGTTTCCACTCTCCTCTATCTTACCCTCCTCTAGATCATGTCAGCTGACTCTGGGAACTACTTTTTAGAGAATCCGTTGCCTATCAGCCCTTTGTCTGTAGTGTCATTTGCAAATATCCTCTCCCATTCTGTGCATTGCCTCTTTGTTTTGTTGACTGTTTCCTTTGCTGTACAGAAACTTTTTATTTTGATGAAGTCCCAAAAGTTCATTTTTATTGTCTCCTTTGCCTTTGGAGACGTGTCTTGAAAGAGGTTGCTGTGGCCGATGTCAAAGAGGTTAATGCCTATGTTCTTTTTCAGGATTTTGATGGATTCCTGCCTCACGTTGAGGTCTTTCATCTATTTGGAGTTTGCCTTTGTGTGTGGTGTAAGAGAATGGTCTAGTTTCATTCTTCTATACATAGCTGTCCAATTTTCCCAGCACCATTTATTGAAGAGACTGTCTTTTTTCCACTGGATATTTTTTCCTGCTTTGTTCAAAGATGATTTGCCCATAGATTTGTGGGTCCATATGTGGGCTCTCCACTCTGTTCCATTGGTCTATTTCTCTGTTTTTGTGCAGTACCATGCTGTCTCCAGCAGGGTTCCAGATTGAATCCTACTAATGAAAGGCATAGTGTGATAGCTGGAAAGTAGAATAAAAGTAGAGCCATTATTATTCCCCAGAATTTGTTGCTGTGTGGGCTGTAAAGAAAATGGTATCAAAGAATTGAAGGCTGGAGAACCATGTGTGCTTTTGGTAAAATATTTAATAAAACCGTAGACTCCAGTTTTTCTGAAAGCCCTTTGTATCCACCACTGAAACCATAGAGATCTTTCTAATGCAGTCTGACCATGCCTTACCAGCATTTTAATACTAATTAGTCCATTATTGTCCTTGGGATATGCTAATAATTGCACCCAGATATCTTCTTATTTTTGTCCCTGAAAGTCTCTATAGCCATTCAACTGAAAAGCTCTCTTCCTGCACATGGTATTTGAGCTCACTTATCATTTAAACTTTACCTATGCCTTTAGCTCATGTTGTTCTATTTGCCACTGCCATCTTGTATACATATGGAACCATGATGTTATAGCTGCATGCTTCACAATTGCTATTGACCCACTTGAAATGCCCTCCATTTTCATCATCCAAATGGAAGATTTCTTGTGTCTTCCAAAATCACCTTTTTTATGAAGTCTCTAAAATATATAAAGACACCAAAAATCCAAAGTATTAAAAAAGTCTGCAGAGAGACTGAAGAGACATTATTCCATAGAGACATACAAATGACCAACAGAGACATGAAAAGATTCCCACCATCACTAATGGAAATACAAATTCCATCACTGAGGAAATACAAGTAAAATCACAATGAGATATCACCTCACACTTCTTTGCATGCCTATTACCAAATTTACTCACAAAGGATAAGAACTTTTAGCAAAGGTATAGGGAAAAAAAAGAACCCTTTTACACTGCTGATGAAAATGTAAATTGGTGCAGCCATTCTGGTAGATAATTTGGTGTTGCCTGAAAAATTTAAAGATAGAATTACCATTTGATCCAGCAATATCACCTCCAGGTATATATCCAAAAGTACTGAGAATGGGTCATAAAGAAATATCTACACTCCCATAGGCACTGTAGCATTTTCATAATAGCCACGATTTGGAAATAACCTAAAAGTCTATGTAAAAAAGAATAGATAGAGAAAATGTGACATATATACATTATGGAATATCATTCAATCTTTACAAAGAAAAAGATCCTGCTACTTGCAACAATATGTATCTCCCTGAAGGACATTTATTAAGTAAAATAACCCGGGATCAGAAATAAACCCTGCATGATCTCATTATGTGGAATCTAAACAAATACACAGGATCAGGGAATGAATTGTAGTTGTCAGGGGCTGCGGGAGGGGAAATAGACAAGTATTGATCAAATTTCAGTTATACATAAGTGAATTCTGGAGATCTGTATAATATAGGGCATATGATTAACACTATGTTGTTGTCAACTTGAAATTTGATAAGAGAATATTTCTTAAATGCTTTACTTGGCATATAAGAAAAGAAATTTTTCAAGGTGATACATAGGTTCCTGGCATTGATAATGATGATAGTTTCAAGGGTGTATACTTATCTCCAAACACATCAAGTTGTACATATTGTATATCTATAGTTTTTTTGTATACCAATCACATGCCAGTGAAATAATTTAAAAATTATGATTGAAAGAGCCTTCAACATAGAATTAGCTTAGGAGATTTATCTAGCAAAATGTTTTAGAGTACCAGAACCTAGTGCATTAATCTCTACATTAGGGTTTGTCTCTCACTAAGTACTATCTATGGGTGGTAACCATTAGCCTGGATTTATAGACTCAGTTTTGGATTTCTGATCCTCATTTTTGTGTTTGTCAAATTCACTCTTCAATCATAGTCCACCTCAAGGTAATATAAATGCATTTAATTAATTTAAGTATAGGAAATTATCCAATTCTGACTAAAATTATGAGAAGGCTCACAGTCTTTCAGGAGTTTGGCTGCAATTCTTTGATTTATTTCGACATTACTGAACCTCAACCACTTCACAACACTCTTCTTTAGAACAACTCAAGGTGGAACATTTCCATGTTTGTATAGCATCTTGTTGTGATGTCCATGAGTATTTTCAAGTAGACCATAGAAATTATCTGACTCAATCTCCATAAAATATGGAGAAGATGACTTGTGTGTTCTTGGAAGTTAATCAGTTAGTTTAAGGCAACACTAGGATTGTCCAGTGTAAATGATTTAGAGTCTACTCTGGTCCCTTTGTATATATCTTCTTCTATCATCTGGATTATCTAATGCTTTTTGGTGAGTCATTATTAATTCTGTCGAGCCTTGTTTATTGCTACAGAGAAATGAAATAAAAAATGTATAAATTGTTAAATTTAGGAAACTTTAAGCACATGATAAATATCAGAGGGAGACACACACAAAAAATCAATTCTCAAATCGGAAAACTTGGGAGAAGAGAGTTACGTACCTCAAGGCAAAATGTAGCCTTGAAAAATAGATTGCCATTTTGCTAGAGATGTACAGAGGTCATGTATGGTGGGCAGAGACACAGCACTAGAAGTCTGTGGACTGCTACATTGGACAGAATGAGGACACAGGGTTTTCTAGGCCTTCTACTTCAAGACCATGTGATATTTTTTATCTTGATATTTTCATTCTGCACATTGTCTCCCTCAGAGCCCGGTGGACCTGCTTGTTCCGCAGAGTGTAGATGACAGGGTTGAGCAGTGGGGTTACCACCGTGTTCACAAGGGCAGCCTCCCTGTTGGTGTCCAGCCTGTTCCTCTGCTTTGGTTTCACATATATAAACACACAGCTGCCGTACATCAAAGAGAGAACTATGAGGTGAGAGGAGCAGGTGGAGAAAGCTTTCTTTTTCTCCTTGGCTGATGAGAGTTGCATGATTGTGACTATAATATTGCTGTATGCAATGATGGTTATGATAAACGATGTCAAAAGGATAAGCAAAGCGATGACTAAGGCCAACATTTCAATAGATCTGGTGTCAGAGCAGGAGAGATGAATCAGGGGGCCAATGTCACAGAAGAAGTGGGGGATGACATGGGAGCCACAGAAGGATAATTGGGAAACCTTTACTACCAGCCCAGTAATGAGAAGGAAAGCCAAAGCGAAGCAGGCAGTGACCAGGAGGAAGCAGGTCTTCGGGTTCATGATGGTTGAGTAATGCAGAGGCTTGCAAATGGCTACATACCGATCCAGAGACATCACTGCTATGAGGAAGAAAGCTGCTGTTCCCAGAAATAAAAAGACAAAGGCTTGTATGAAACAAGCAAGAATGGAAATGATTTTCTTGTCTAAAAGAAAGATGACCAGCAACTTAGGAATAACAGTACTTATGACACCACACTCCAAGAAGGAGAAAGTGCTGAGGAAAAAGTACATGGGCGTGTGGAGTCGGGAGTCAGCACAGGTGATGGTGACTATGACAGCATTGCCTGCGATGGATGCCAGGTATGCCAACAGGTGCACCAGGAAGAGGATCTTTCCCAGGTGCTGGATGGCAGGAAACCCCTCCAAGGTGAATTCTTGGACAGTTGTCCCATTCCCCACTTCCATGGACATCTCTTTCCACAGCACTATCACTGGTGGTATAACCTACAATAAAGATTGGGGAGCACAATTGTCTTATTGGGGTATGTGCAGTTGTTTGCCTATTTAAGAAGGTGGTTAGGCTGATAGCAAAGTGTTTTAGGCAGTTGATTCTTGAATCAGAAAGGCCAGATTTCAATACTAGTTCAGTAGTGAGTTCTAACTTCTGAAAGATGAGTCATCTTTGGAAAGGTAGTTAATCTTTGTGGATTTCACTTTCAACCTCTGTAGAAGGAAGATGATAGGATCTATCTAGTCATGTTCTTGTGAAAATTAAGATGAAGCATGGAACTCACTTGGCATATGCCAACGTTTCCTGTGTGTTCCTCTAGGTCTAATTGTAATGTAATGGTCATTAATAGAACAGTTAAAGATTGGGGACTGGGACATCACCAGTAGGCAGCGATATTGACACTTTCATAGTTACATATTTTTTTTGTTTTTAATAATAATATCAATTTTAAGTAAACATAACAGTAATTTTAGTAATAGTCTCTTTGAATATCCCCTTGATAATGTAATACATTCTATGGTCCAAGTTGTCATCATCATGGTGTAGTGAGGATTAAGCTTGTTCTATGCTTGTCACTGAAATTCAGAATTTGTATTACTCATCACATTAATCAGGAGGCCCTTCTACAGAAGCAGAAACTGAACCTTAGAGAGTTCCAGAGGAGCTTAGGTCACATAGCTGACTTTAGCCTGATTGCCAGGTCCAGAACCCCTGGTGCTTCCAAATGCAGTGTCAAAACATTTGAAATTGGACCAAATCTATTTTTCTTGTCCTTTTAGCCTTAAGAGAAGGACTTATTTCCTTTATCTCAATTGTTTCTATCTTTAGTTAGTATCACTGTTGAGTTTTTGACCTGTGGAATGACATGGGGCTTAGAGAGATCTGTTTTAGTACAAGCATTTTATAGAAGAGCCTGGAGACCAGAGATATTGAGGACTGCGCAACAACAGCTAAGCTGTAAATCTAGAATTTACCACCCACCCTCCATTTTTATTCTGGCCTGTGATGGAGGTGGGCGTGCTAATACTTTATAGGATTAATGCACTTAGGTGGATATGCTGGGCACCTGACACACTTACATTCTCTCTTATATCAAAGCTCAGTGCTATTTTTCTTTTTTATTCAGTCCTCTCAATCAGTAATTTCTCTCAGAATGGTTTTGGCTCTAGCATCTCAATACTAGGCTAAAGGTTGGCTGTGAGGAATGTGTCACTCTCATTAACCCACCATGGATCAGGTCCTCTGAAGGGCTACTCATGAAACCAGACTGCTCACCTCGGAGTGGTATAGCCTGAAGGAGCTTCTCCTTCTGTTCCTGTTGACCCCAGTAAGTCCACCAAGTCACCAGGATGCCTGAGGCCAGGCACACACAGAAGAGTCACCATATGGGAGGCAGAGCTTTCTTCCTTCACAGGTATTGTCTCCTAAGAAATCAAGAGCTTGCTCTGGGCTAAGGGGAAAGGAGAGGAGAAGGAAACTCATTTGTCACAGCCTGTTGTCCCAGAGATGGGTGAATATGCATCCCATCCCATGCTGCCAGTGTTTTGAATGACAAAGCACTGTTTCAGTAGTCCAGATATTTCATAGCACAGCAAGCCTACATGGTGTCCTGGACCAATGAAACCCAAGAGAGGAACCGACAGACAAAACAATCACATTTCGTAGCCCCCAGTTCTGGGCTAGAGCTGAACTACTAGACTACTTAGGGTTCCGATCAAAGGTCTGGATCTGCTTCCCCCAGTGGGTAGACGTTCACCTACCATGCCACTTTGCTCTCACCTCCTACACCAGTTAACACAGCAGGCAGCTTATAGGTTTAGCCCTGGGTGTTGCTGAGACAAGAGTCCTTCTGCAGCAGTGCCCCATGTTATGGGCGCACCTGCTCCAAACACCTTCTCTTGCACTATGCTCTTCCATCTTATCATTACCTTTCTTTGTGAGTAGCATACTGTTTTACTGCATTAATAGTGAGAAGCTGATGACAAGCAAATCTGAGGCCTCTGTGATATTTTCCCAATGAGACATGATAGTCACCAAGCAGGATGGACCCCACCAGTGTGCAGAGAGTACGTTCTCCCAAACCTTATCAGATGCTGAATAGGCAGGGGCAGAAACTAAAGGTATAGCAGATGTCCTAGGGGTAACTAATTGGTCGCTGTTGAGAACAAGTTCCTGGTGCTACCCTTATATTTATCGTTCCATTGTCCCAGATGTCTGCATTGTTCTCTGCCAAGATTTTTCAAGGAAATTGTCTGACAATTTCCCAAGGGTTTCTAAAATCCCAAGTTGAACATTACTACCTATTTGAGGTAAAAGTCCAGACTACAATTTTCTACATGGGATGTGTGCACTGAGGCCAGAGTATTGCTGTTACAATAATATATTTGTATGGTGTGAAAGAGCTGGATAATATCCTAGCTTTCATCAACCTTTTGGGAAGATACTGGGGAATTCCATCTTTCTTGGTCAATCATTCTTCATGCTTCCACCAATGTTCTGATTATTTTCACTGCATATTTTCATCTATAGAATATTTTGTTGTGCTCCCCAATCTCCTTGAAAATGAGATGAAACATTTTTTCCTCTTCAGGGAAGAAGCGGGAACGCTAGGTGGTTTCTGTAACATCTTTAAGCTGTCAGGCCTCTCTCTTTGAAAGAATCTGGGATGTGGATCCTGAGATTATTTCTAGATGCAGAAGAGGAAGAGATGTGAGCTTGGGGTGGAGAAGCTGTATCCATAGCAACCACTGGCTTGTAAATCTACTTCTTTTCCTGAGTATCTCAGCTGGGCTTCTGTGGCAGGGGGAGACCCATTTCTCTTAAGCCTTTGGCTTCCCATTGAGCTCAGAGAAGGGGCTCAAGTCCCAAGGGGTACTTGTAGGTAACCCTGGGGCGTATGGTAGCTGTGTGGAAATTTGTTCTACCTGAATCTGTCTCCATTATTATTGATCTTGGTAGGTCAAAGCAAATATTATAGGAAATTTTATGAGTATTCATGTGGGTTCCATCTTCTCACAAATAAACAAAAACATTTTTATAATGTCTGTTCATCTATACACACTGTTTTTAATCCAGGCCAAACTTGATTGGCCAAACTCATGATTATTTTCTCATTTGGAAGTGAGGGAATATATAGAATAAAGGGAGGAGAAATATAGAAGCTAGAGCAGCATGAGACTATACATTTTAATGCTCAGATAAAGGCTCATTTGCATGGGGTTTTAATTTTATTCAACACCAGCTTCATGGTGCAGAAATACCTGTCACACCTGAGTGAGTCCCAATGCAACATGATGGTGGGAATGTGGGAGGAGAGGGCCTGGCATGTGGTTTCATGGAAAGGTTTACAAAGAGGATATTCAAATAAATGGGTTGAACTAAGTATACATTGTGTCTAATGGAAGGCGTGATGAGCTGGCATCAAGAAATGCTTCTAATTGTCCTTTGTCTATTTGTTGTTTTCTGGACAGTTGTCTTATGGTCTCCAGTAATTCTCCCCCACCTCTTTATGTTATTTTGATGTAGTCCTAATAGTTTTTTGTTTTGTTTTGTTTCACTTGCTTTAGGAGACCTATCTTGAAAGAAATAACTATAGCCAATGTCAAAGATGTTACAGCCTGGGCTCTCTTGTAAGTTTTTTAGGGTTTTATGTCTCACATTTAGGTCTTTAATCCATTTTCAGTTAATTGTTGTGTATGATGTAAGAATATGGTCCAGTTTCTCGGTTTTGCATATAGTTGTCCAGTTTTTCCAACACCATTTGTTGAAGAGACTGTCTTTTCTCCTATTGATATTTTTCCTCCTTTTCAAAATTAATTGACCATATAGTTATGTTTCACTTCTGTATTTTCTATTCTGTTTCCTTGATCTATGTGTATATTTTTGTGCTAGTACCGTACTGTATTGATCACTACAACTTCGTAACACAAGTTGAATTCCAGCATTGGAATGCCTCCAGATTTGCTTGTCTATTTCAAGAATTCTTTGTCTATTTGGGGTCTTTTGTGGTTCCATAGAAATTTTAGGATTGTTTATTGTAGCTCTGTGAAAAATTCTGTTGCTATTTTGATAGGGATTGCATTTAATGTGTAGATTGTCTTGGGTAGTATAGTTATTTAACAATATTCGTTCTTTTCATCCACGAGCATGGAATGTCTTTCCATTTGTTTGTGTCATCTTCAAGTTCTTTCATCAGCATATTACAGTTTTCAGACTACTTCTTTCACTTCTCTGCTTAGGTTTATTCCTAGGTATCTTATTGTTTTTTGGTGCAGTTGTAAATGAGATTATTCCTTGATTTCTTTTTGTGTGACTTCATTATTAGTAGATATAAATGCAACAGCTCTGCACATTATTAATGTGCTCTGAATAAACTGAATTGGTTTATCAGTTCTAGCAATTATTGGTGGAGTGGTTTGGGTTTTCTATATAGAGCATTGTGTTATCTGCAGATAGTGAAAATTTGGCATTTCCTTGCTGATTTGGAAGCTATTTATTTATTTATTTGTTTGTTTGTTTGTTTTTTGATTACTATGGGT
>PITA01032527.1:0-13849 GCA_004023965.1 Spilogale gracilis
CTGGGGAATAGAAAAGTCATTGGGGACAGTCTGGGGAAGAGGAGATTCACTGGTGATAGTCTGGGAACAGGACATTCACTGGGGACAGTCTGGGGAACAGGACAGACATTGGGGACATTCTGGGGAATAGGACAGTCACTGGGAGCAGTCTGGGGAGAGTACCATCACTGGGGGCTGTCTGGGGAACAGGACAGTCACTTGGGACAGTCTGGGGAGAAGACAGACACTGGGGACAGTCTGGGGAAAAGGACAGTCAATGGGGAGATTCTGGGGAATAGACAATCACTGGGGACCTTCTGGGGTATAGGACAGTCACTGTGGACAATCTGGGGAACGGGAGAGTCATTAGGATCATTCTGAGGAATAGGACAGTCACTGGGGACAGTCTGGGGAACAGGACAGTCACTGGGGACAGTATCGGGAACAGGACAGTCACTGGGGACAGTCTGGGGAACAGAACAGACACTTGGGATCATCTGGGGAACAGGCAGTCATGGGAACAGTCTGGGGATCAGGACAGTCATTGGGGAAAGACAGGTGTACAGGACAGTCACAAGGAACAGTCTGGGTAAGAGGACAGTCGCTGTGGACAGTCTGGGGAATAAGACAGTCCGTGCGGACAGTCTGGGGAATAGGACAGTCACTGGAGACAGTCTGGGTAATAGGACAGGCATTGGGGACAGTCTGGGGAATAGGACAGTCATGTGGAGAGACTGTGAAACAGGACAATCACTGGGGAAAGTCTGTGGAATAGGACAGTCACTGGGGACAGTCTGGGGAACAGGACAGTCACTGGGGACAGTCTGTGGAATAGGACAGTCACTGGGACAGTCTGAGGAACAGGACAATCATTGGGGATTGTCTGGGGAATAGGACCGTCACTGGAGACAGTCTGGGGAAAAGGACAGTCACTGGGGACAGTCTGGGGAATAGGACAGTCACTGGGACAGTCTGGGGAACAGGACAGTCATTGGGGAGAGTCTGGGGAACAGTACAGTCACTGCGACAGTCTGGGGAATAGGACAGTCACGGGGGACACTCTGGGGAACAGCACAGTCATTAGGGACAGTCTGGGGAACAGGAGAGTCCCTGGGGACAGTCTGTGGAATATTACAATCATTGGGGACAGTCTGAGGAATAGGATAGTAACTGGAGACAGTCTGGGGAACAGGACAGTCATTGGGGACAATCTAGGGAATAGGACAGTCACTGGGGAAAGTCTTGGGAATAGGACAGTCATTGGGGACAGTCTGGGGAATAGGACAGTCATTGGGGACGGTCTGGGGAACAGATCAATTACTGGGGACAGTATGGGGAACAGGATAGTCACTGGGGACAGTCTGGGGAATAGGAAAATCATTGGGGATATTCTGGGGCATAGGACAGTCATTGGGGACACTCTGGGAAATCAGGACGGGCACTAGGGAGTGTCTGGAAAACAGAAAAGCCACTAGGAACGTCTGGGGATCAGGACTGTCACGTGGGACAGTCTAGGGTATAGGACAGCACTGGGGACAGTCTGGGGAATAGGACAGTCACTGGGGACAGTCTGGGGCATAGGACAGTCCTTCGGGACAGTCTGAGGGACAGGACAGTCATTGTGGACAATCCGGGGAACAGGGCACTCATTGGGGACAGTGGGGAATAGGACAGTCATTGGGGACAGTCTGGGGAATAGGACAGTCATAGGGGACATTCTGGTGAACAGGACAGTCACTGTAGCAGTCTGGAGACTCGGACATTCACTGGGGACAGTCTGGGGAATTGGACAGTCAAAGGGGACCCTCTAGGGAACAGGATTGTCACTAGGGACAGTCTGGGGAACAGGAGAGTCCCTGGGGACAGTCTGGGGAATAGGACAATCATTGGGGAGAGTCTGGGGAATAGGACTGCCATTGGGGACAGTCTGAGGAATAGGACAGTCACTGGGGACAGTCTGGGGAGCAGCACAGTCACTGGGGACAGTCTAGGGAATAGGACAGTCACTGGGGACGGTCTGGGGATAGGACAGTCACTGGGGCAGTCTGAGCCATAGGACAGTCCTTCGGGACAGTCTGGGCAATAGGATAGTCACTGGGGACAGTCTGGGGAATAGGACCGTCTTTGGGGACATTGGGGAATAGGACAGTCATGGGGACCGTCTGGGGAACAGGACAGTCACTGGGGAGTGTGGGAATAGGACAATCATTGGGTACAGTCTCGGGATTAGGACAGTCATTGGGGACAATCTGGGGTATCAGGACCATCACTGGGGACATTCTGGGGAACAGGATAGTCACTGGGCATAGTCTGGGGAACAGGGCGCTCACTGGGACACTCTGGGGAATAGGACTGTCACTGGGCCACTCTGGGGTGTAGGACAGTCATTGGGGACAGTCTGGTGAATACTACAGTTATTGGGGACAGTCTGGGGTATAGGATAGTCACTGGGGTCAGTCTGGGGAATTCGACAGTCTCTGGGGACAGTCTGGGGAATAGGACAGTCACTGGGGACTGTCTAGGAAACAAGACCGTCACTGGGGTCAGTCTGGGGAACTGGACAGTTACTGGGGACTTTTTGGCGAACAGGACAGTCATTGGGGACATTCTGGGCAATAGGACAGTCACTGGGGACAGTCTGAGGAATAGGAGAGTCACTGGGGACACTCTGGGGAACAGGACAATCACTGGGTATACTCTGTGGAACAGGACAGTCACTGTAGACGGTCTGGGGAATAGGATCGTCACCAGGGATGGTCTGGGGAATAGGATGTCTCTGGGTATGGTCTGGGGAATAGGACCGTCATTAGGGACGGTCTGGGGAATAGGACAGTCAAGGGGATAGCCTTGGGAACAGGACTCACTGGGGACAGTCGGGGGAAAAGGACAGTCATTGGGGACAGTCTGGAGAACAGGAAAGTCACTGGGGACAGTCTGGGAAACAGGATAGTCACTGGGGACCGTCTGGGGAATAGGAAAATCATTGGGGACATTCTGGGGAACAGGACAGTCAGTGGGGACAGTCTGGGAAACAGGATAGTCACTGGGGACCCCCGGGGGAATAGGAAAATCATTGGGCACAATCTGGGGAGCAAGAGAGTCACTCGGGACAGTCTAGGGAATAGGACAGTCCCTGGGGATGGTCTGGGGAGTAGGAGAGTCACTGGGGACGGTCTGGGGAATATGACAGTCACTGGGACCAGAACGGGGAATAGGACAGTCACTGGGCACATTCTGGGGAACAAGACATTCACTGGGGAATTTCTGGGTAATGGGACAGTCATTGGGGACATTCTGGGGAATAGGATAGTTAGTGGGAAAATTCTGGGTAATAGGACAGTCACTGGGGACAAGAGGGTAATAGGACAGTCACTGGGGACAGTCTGGGGAATAGGACAGTCCCTGGGGACACTCTGGGGAATAGGACAGTCACTGCGGACAGTCTGGGGAATAGGACAATCTTTGGGGACAGTGGTGAATAGGACAGTCATGGCGACCGTCTGGGGCACAGGACAGTCACTGGGGACTATTTGGGGAATAGGACAGTCATTGGAGACAGTCTGGGGATTAGGACAGTCATTGGGGACAATCTGGGGTATAGGATATCACTGGGGACAGTCTGGGGAATAGGACAGTCTCTGGGGACAGACTGAGGAATAGGACAGTCCCTGGGGACACTCTGGGGAACAGGACAGTCCCTGGCGACACTCTGTGGAACAGAACAGTCACTGGAGACGGTCTGGGGTATAGGACAGTCACTGGCGACGGTCTGGAGAATATGACGGTCACTGGGGACGGTCTTGGGTATAGGACAGTCAAGGGGACAGCCTAGGGAACAGGGCTCACTGGGAACAGTCTGGGGAAAAGGACAGTCATTGGGGACAGTTGGGGAACAGGACCGTCACTGGGGACAGTCTGTCAGACAGCGCAGTCACTGGGACAGTCTGGGGAGCAGGAAAATCACTGGGGACAGTGTAGGGAACAGGACAGTCACTGGGGACTCTCTGGGCAATGGGACAGTCACTGGGGACTCTCTGGGCAATAGGACAATCATTGGGCACATTCTGGGTAATAGGACTATCACTGAGGAGAGTTGGGGAATAGAACAGGCACTTGGGGCAGTCTGGGGAATAAGAAAGTCAGTGGGGACATTCTGGGAACAGGAAAGCCACTGGGTAATTTCTGGGTAATAGGAAAGTCATTGCGGACATTCTGGGGAATAGGACAATCACTGGGTACAGTCTGGGGAATTGGACAGTCACTGGGGACAGTATGGCGAATTGGAGAGTCACTGAGGACAGTCTGGGGAATAGGACAGTCATTGGGGTGAGTCTGGGGAACAGGACAGTCATTGGGGACAATCCGGGGAACAGGGAAGTCATTGGGGACAGTGGGGATTAGGACAGTAATGGGGACCGTCGGGGGAACAGGACAGTCACTGGGAACAATCTGGGGAATAGGACAGTCATTGGGGACAGTCTGGGGAATAGGACAGTCACTGGGGAAAGTCTGGGGAATAGGATAGTCACTGGGGACAGTCTGGGGAAGAGGACACTCATTGGGGACAGTCTGGGGAACAGGACAGTCACTGCGGACAGTCTTGGGAATAGGAAAGTCATTGGGGATAGTCTGGGGAACACACAGGTCAATGGGGACAGTCTGAGGAACAGGACAGTCACTGGGGACAGTCTGGGGAACAGAACAGTCATTGGGGACAGTCTGCGGAATAGGACAGTCACTGGGGACAGTTTGGGAAACAAGACCGTCCCTGGGGACAGTCTGGGGCACAGGACAGTCACTGGGGAAGTCTGGGGAATAGGACAGTCACCGGGGACAGTCTGGGGAATTGGACAGTCACTAGGGACAGTCTGGGTAATACGACACTCACTGGGGACAGTCTTGGGCACAGAAAAGTTATTGGGGACTGTCTGGGGAACAGGACAGTCACACGGGATACTGTGGGCAATAGGAAAGTCGTGGGGACAGTCTGGGGTATAGGACGGTCAAGGGGACAGTCGGGGAACAGGACAGTCACTAGGGACTCTCTGGGGAATATGACAGTCCCTGCGAACAGTCTGGGGAACAGAGCAGTCAGTGGGGAAAGTATGGGGAATAGGAAAGTCACTGGGGACAGTCTGTGGAACAGGACATTCATTGGGGACAGTCTGGGTATTAGGGCAGTATCTGGGGACAGTTTGGGGTATAGGACAGTCATGCAGAGAGTCTGGCGAAGAGGACAGTCACTGGGGACTGTCTGGGGTACAGGACAGTCATTAGGTAAAGTCTGGGAAACAGCACAGTCATTGGGGACAGTCTAGGGAACAGGATAATCACTGGGGACAGTCTGGGGTACAGGACAGTCACTGGGGATTGTCTGGGTAATGGGACAGTCATTGGGCACATTCTGGGGAATAGGACCGTCACTGGCGACAGTCTGTGGAACAGGACAGTCATTGGGGACAGTCAGGGGAAGAGGACTGTCACTGGGGACTGTCTGGGGAATAGGAAAGTCATTGGGGACCATCTGGTGAACAGGAAAGTCACTGGAATAGTCTGGGGAGGAGGACAGTCACGGGGATAGTCTGGGGAAGAGGGCAGTCACTGAGGACAGATTGGGGAACAGGACAGTCACTGCGGACATTCTGAGGAAAAGGACAGTCACAGGAAACAGTCTGGGGAACAGGACAGACACTGGGGACGGTCTGGCGAATAGGACACTCAATGGGGACAGTGTGGGCTTAGCACATGCATGGGGACATTCTTCGGAACAGGACAGTCACTGGGGACATTCTGCTGACCAGGACAGTCACTGGGGACAGTCTGGGAATAGGAAAGTCACTGGGGACAGTCTGGTGACAGGACAGTCACAGGGACTATCTGGGTAATAGGACAGTCATTTTGGACAGTCTAGGGAATAGGACAGTCATTGGGGACAGTCTGGGGAACAGGACAGTCACTGGGGACAGTCTGGGAAACAGGAAAGTCACGTGGACAGTCGGGGAATAAGACAGTCATTGGGAACACTCTGGAAATAGGGAAGTCACTGGGGAAAATCTGGGGAATAAGACAATCAATGGGGACATTCTGGGCAATAGGAGAGTCACTGGGGACAGTCTGGGGAGTAGGACAGTCACTGGGGACAATCTGGGGAAGGGGACAGTCCCTGGAGTCTTTTGGGTAATAGTTCAGTCAGAGGGGACAGTCTGCAGTATAGCACAGTCCCTGGGACAGTCTGGGGAAAATGACAGTCACTGCGGACAGTCTGGGGAATAGGACAATCTTTGGGGACAGTGGGGAAGAGGACGGTCATGGCAACCGTCTCGGGAATAGGACAGTCACTGGGGATAGTCTGGGGAACAGGACAGTCACTGGGGAGAGTCTGGGGAACAGGACAGTCAATGGGGAATTTCTGGGTAATAGGACAGTCATTGAGGACGGTATGGGCAATAGAATAGTCACTGGGGACGGTCTGAGGAATAGGAGTGTCACGGGGGACGGTCTGGGGAATAGGACAGTCATTGGGGACAGTCTGGTGAACAGGACAGTCAATGGAAAAGTCTGGGGAGGAGGACAGACACTGGGACAGTCTGGGGAACAGACAGTCACTAAGTATAGTCTGGGGCACAGGAAAGTCACTGGGGACATTCTGGGGAAAAGGACAGTCACAGGAGACAGTTTGGGGAACAGGACAGACATTGGGGACAGTCTGGGGAATAGGACACTTTGGGGCCAGTCTGGGGTTAGGACACTCATTGGGGACATTCAGGGGAACAGGACAGTCACTGGGGACACTCTGCGGAACAGGACAGTAATAGGTGACAGCTTGGGGATTAGGACAGACAATGGCGACAGACTGGTGAATAGGACAGTCACTGGGGACAGTCTTGGGAATATGACAGTCACTGGGAACAGTCTGGGGAATAGGACAGTCACTGGGGACAGTCTGGGGAACAAGACAGTCACTGGGGACTTTCTAGGTAATAAGACAGTCATTGGGGACATTCTGGGGTATAGGATAGTCACTTGGGACATTCTGGGGAATAGGATAGTCACTGGGTACAAGAAGGGAATAGGACAGACACTGGGGACAGTCTGGGGAATAAGACAGTCACTTGGGACAGTCTGGGATCAGGACAGCCACTGGGGACTTTCTGGGTAATAGGACAGTCATTGGGGACATTCTGGGGAATAGGACAATCACTGGGTACAGTCTGGTGCATCGGACAGTCACTGGGGACAGTATGGGGAATAGGACAGTCACTGGGACAGTCTGGGGAAAAAGACATTCATTGGGGACAGTCTGGGGGTCCGGACAATCATGGGGACAATCCGGGAAACAGGGCAGTCATTGGGGACAGTGGGGAATAGGACAGTCATGGGGACCATCGGGGGAACAGGACAGTGATGGGGGGGCATTCTGGGGTATAGTACAGTCCCTGGGGACAGTTTTGGGAATAGGACACTCACTGCGGACAGTCTGGGGAATAGGACAATCTTTGGAGACAGTGGGGAATAGGACAGTCATGGCGACTGTCTGGAGATCAGGACAGTCATGGGGGACTGTCTGGGGAATAGGACAGTCAAGGGGACAGCCTGGGGAACAGGGCTCACTGGGGACAGTCTGGGGAATAGGACAGTGTCTGGGGACACTGTGGGGAACAGGACAGTAACAGGGGATATATGGGCAATAGGAATATCATTGGGCACATTCTGGGTAATAGGACAGTCATTGAGAATAGTCTGGGGAATAGGACAGTCACTGAGGACACTCTGGGGAATAGGAGAGTCATTGGGGACCGTCTGGGTAATAGGACAGTCACTGGGGGCAGTCTGGGGAATAGGACAGTCAGTGGGGCCAGTCTGAGGAACAGGACATCACTGGGGACATTTTGGGGAATTGGACAGTCACTGGGGACAGTCTGGGGAACAGGACAACCACTGGGGAGAGTCTGGGGAATAGGACAGTCATTGGGGACAGTCTGGGGAATACGACAGTCACTCGGGACAGTCTGTGGAATAGGACAGTCATTCGGGAGAGTCTGGGGAATTGGACAATCTGTAGGGACTGTCTGAGGAATAGGACAGTCACTGGGGACAGTCTGGGGAATAGGACAATCACTGTGGATAGTCTGGGGAACAGGACAATCACTGGGGACAGTCTGGGGAACAATACAGTCATTGCGGACAGTCTGGGGTATAGGACAGCCAATGGGGCAGTCTGAGGAACGGGACAAACTTTGCAGACAGTCTGGGGAATAGGACATTCACTGCGTACAGGCTGGGGAATAGGACAGTCATTGGGGACTGTTTGGAATCAGGACAATCACTGCAGACAGACTGGGGACCAGGACAATCAATGGGGATAGTCTGGGGAACAGGACTATCACCTGGGACAGTCTGGGAAATAGGACAGTCATTGGGGACAGTATGGGGAACAGGACAGTCACTGGGGACAGTCTGGGGAACAGGGCAATCATTTGGGACTGCTGGGGAATAGTACAGTCACTGGGGACAGACTGGGAAACAGGAAAGTCATTGGGGACAGTCTGGGGAACAGGACAGTCACTGGGGACCGTATGGGGAATAGGACAGTCACTGGGGACAGTCTGGGGAATAGGACAGATTGGGGATGGTCTGGGGACCAGGACTGTCATTGGGAACAGTGTGGGGAACAGGACAGTCAATGGGGACAATTAGGGGAAGCGTAAATCACTGGGGACAGTCTGGGGAAGAGCATAGTCACTGGGGACAGTCTATGAAATATGACAGTCACTGGAAACATTCTGGGGAAAAGGACAGTCACTGGGGACCGTCTGGGGAATTGGACAATCATTGGGGACAGTCTGAGGCATAGGACAGTAACTGGGGACAGTCTGGGGAATAGGACAATCACTGGGGACCGCCTGGGGAACAGGACAGTCACTGGGGACAGTCTGGGGAATGGGACAGTCACTGGGGACAGTCTGGGGAACAATACAGTCATTGGGGACAGTCTGGGGAATAGGACAGCCACTGGGGACAGCCGGGGAACAGGACAATCATTGGGCACAGTCTAGGGAACAGGACAGTCATTGGTGACAGTTTGGGATCAGGACAGTCACTGGGGACAGTCTGGGGAACGGGAAAATCAATGGGGATAGTCTGGGGAACTGGACCATCACCTGGGTCATTCTGGGGAATAGGACAGTCATTGGGGCAGTCTTGGGAACAGGGAAGTCATTGGTGCAGTCTGGGGAACGGGGCAGTCATGGGGGATAATCTGGGGTAGAGGATAATCACTGGGGACAACCTGGGGAATAGGACAGTCATTGGGGCAGTCTCGGGAAGAGGAAAGTCATTGGTGCAGTCTGGGGAATGGGGCAGTCACGGGGGATAATCTGGGGTAGAGGATAATCACTGGGGACAACCTGGGGAATAGGACAGTAACTGGGGACAGTCTGGGGAACAGGACCATCGCTGGAGACAGTCTGGGGAATAGGACAGTCTTTGGGGACAGTCTTGGGAATAGGACAGTCATTGTTGACAGACTGGGGAACAGGATATCACTGGGGCCAGTCTGAGGAACAGGACAATCACTGGGGACAGTCTGGGGAACAGGACCATCACTGGAGACAATGTGGGCAATAGGACCATTATTGGGGACAGTTTGGGGAATAGGACACTCACTGGGGACATTCTGGGGAATTGGACAGTCACTGGGGAGAGTCTGGGGACAGGACAACCACTTGGGAGAGTCTGGGGAATAGGACAGTCACTGGGGACAGTCTGGGGAATACGACAATCACTCGAGAAAGTCTGGGGAAAAGGACAGTAATTGGGACAGTCTGGGGAATTGGACAATCACTGTGGACAGTCTGAGGAACAGGACAGTCACTGGGGACAGTCTGGGGAATAGGACAATCACTGGGGATAGTCTGGGGAACAGGACAATCACTGGGGACAGCCTGGGGAACAATACAGTCATTGGGGACAGTCGGGGAATAGGACAGCCAATGGGGCAGTCTGGGGAACTGGACAATCTTTGGGGACACTCTGGGGATTAGGACATTCACTGGGGACAGGCCGGGGAATAGGACAGTCATTGGGGACAGTTTGGAATCAGGATAATCACTGCGGAAAGACTGGGGATCAGGACAATCAATGGGGATAGTCTTGGGAACAGGAGAATCACCTGGGACAGTCTGGGAAATAGGACAGTCATTGGGGACAGTCTGGGGAACAGGGCAATAATTTGGGACTGTCTGGGGAATAGTACAGTCACTGGGGACAGTCTGGGAAACAGGAAAGACATTGGGCATATTTTGGGGAACAGGACCATCACTGGGGACAGTCTGGGGAATAGGACAGTCACTGGGGACAGTCTGCGGAATAGGACAGTCACTGGGCAGTGTCTGGGGAATTGGACAATCATTGGGGAACAGGACTGTCATTGGGGACAGTCTGGGGAACAGGAGAGTCACTGGGGACAAATAGGGGAATAGTACAATCACTGGGGAGAGTCTGGGGAAGAGCACAGTCACCGGCGACAGTCTATGGAATATGACAGACACTGGAAACATTCTGGGGAATAAGACAGTCACTGGGGACCGTCTGGGGAACTGGACAATCACTGGGGACAGGCTGGGGAACAGGACAGTCATTGGGGACAGTCTGGGGAATAGGGCAGTCACTGGGGACAGTCTGTGGAATAGGATAGTCACTGGGGACAGTCGGGAATAGGAATGTCACTGTTGACAGTCTGGGGAACAGGACAGTCATTCGGGACAGTCTGAGGAACAGGACAGTCATTGGGGACAGTCTCGGGATCCGGACAGTCACTGGGAACATGTGGGGAATAGGACAGTCACTTGAGGCAGTCTGAGGAACAGGACAATCTTTGTGGACTGTCTTGGGAACAGGACAGTCATTGGGGACAGTCTGGGGAAATAGACAGTCACTGGGGACAGTGTGGGGAATAGGACAATCAATGGGGAGTGTCTGCGGAATAGGACAGTCATTGGAGACAGTCTGGGGAATAGGACAGTCACTGGGGACAGTCTGGGGAACAGGAGAGTCACTGTGGAGAGTCTGGGGAACAGGACAGTCACTGGGGATAGTCTGTGGAAGAGGACAGTCACTGTTGACAGTCTGCGGAACAGGACAGTCATTGGGGACAGTCTGGAGAACAGAACAGTGATTGTGGAGGGCCTGGGGAACAGAACATTCATTAGGGCAGTCTGGGGAACACAAAAGGATTGGGGACATCTGGGGAACAGGACAGTCACTGGGGAGATTCTGGGGAATAGGACAGTCCGGGGGTCAGTCTGGGGAATAGGACAGTCACTGGGGACAGTCCGGGGAATAGGACAATCACTGGGGACATTTTGGGGAACAGGACAGTCACGGAGGACAGTCTGGGGAAGGACCGTCACCCGGGACAGTCGGGGGAACAGGACAGTCACTGGGGACTGTCTGGGGAACAGGACAGTCACTGGGGACAGTCTCGGGAATAAGACAGTCACAAGGGACAGGCTGGGGAATAGGACATTCAGGGGGACATTCTGGGGAACAGGACAGTCACTGGGGACAGTCTGCGGAATAGGACAGTCACTGGGCAGTGTCTGGGGAATTGGACAATCATTGGGGACTGTCTGAGGAATAGGACAGTCACTGGGGACAGTCTGAGGAACAGGGCAGTCACTGGGGACAATCTGGGGAGCAGGACAATCAATGGGGATAGTCTGGGGAACAGGACCATCACCTGGGACAGTCTGGGGAACAGGACGGTCATTGGGGCAGACTCGGGAACAGGACAGTCATTGGGGCAGTCTGGGCATGGACAGTCACTGGGGACACTCTGGGGCAGAGGATAATGACTGGGAACAGGCTGGGGAATAGTACAGTCACTGGGGACATTCTGCGGAACAGGATAATCACTGGAGACAGTCTGGGGAATAGGACAGTCTTTGGGGACAGTCTGGGGAAAAGGACAGTCATTGGGGACAGTCTGGAGAACAGGATATCACTGGGGCCAGTCTGAGTAACAGTACAATCACTGGGGACCGTCTGGGGAACAGGACCATCACTGGAGACAATCTGGGGGATAGGAGAGTCATTGGGGACAGTCTGGGGAATAGCACACTCACTGGGAACATTCTGGGGAATAGGACAATCACTGGGGACAGTCTGGGGAATACGACAGTCACTCGGGAAAGTCTCGGGAATAGGGCAGTCATTGGGGACACTCTCGAGAATTGGACAATCATTGGTGACAGTCTGAAGAATAGGACAGTCTCTGAGGACAGTCTGGGGTATAGGACAATCACTGGGGACAGTCTTGGGAACAGGACAGTCACTGGGGACAGTCTGGGGAACAATACAGTCATTGGGGACAGTCTGGAGAATAGGACAGTACTGGGGGCAGTCTGCGGAATAGAACAGTCATTGGGGACAGTCTGGGGAACAGGACACTCATTGGGGACCATCTGGGGTACAGGACAGTCATTGGGGACAGTCTGGGAAACAGGACAATCATTGGGGACATCAGGGGAATAGGACAGTCACTGGGGTCAGTATGGGGAATAAGACAGACACTGGGGACGGTCTGGGGAACAGGACAGTTTTGGGGGACTGTATTGGGAACAGGACAGTCATTGGGGACAGTCTGGGGAATAGGACAATCACTGGGGAGAGTCTGGTGAATAAGACAGTCATTGGAGACGGTCTGGGGAATAGGACAGTCACTGGGTACAGTCTGCGGAACAGGTCAGTCACTGGGGAGAGTCTGGGGAACAGGACAGTCACTGGGGTTAGTCTGTGGAACAGGACTGTAACTGTTGACAGTCTGCGGAACAGAACAGTCATTGGGGACAGTCTGGGGAACAGGACAGTCATTGGGGACAGTCTGGGGAACAGGATAGTCATTGAGGACAGTCTGGGGAACAGGCCAGTCATTGGGGACATCTGGGGAACAGGACAGTCACTGGGGACAGTCTGGGGAATAGGACAGTCCCCGGGAACAGTCTGTGGGAATGGACAGTAACTGGACAGTCTGGGGAATAGGACAGTCACTGTGGACAGTCTGGGGGAACAGGACAGTCACTGGGACCGTATGGGGAATAGGACAGTCACTGGGGACATTTAGGGATCAGGACAATCACTGGGAAAATGTGGGGATTAGGACAGACACTGCGGACTGTCTGGGGAATTGGACAATCATTGGGGACAGTCTGAGAAAGAGGACAGTCACTTGGGACAGTCTGGGGAATAGGACATTCACTGGGGTCAGTCCTGGGAATAGGACAGTCATTGGGGACAGTTTGGGATCAGAACAATCACTGGGGACAGTGGGGAACAGGACAATCAATGGGGATAGTCTGGGGAACAGGACCATCACCTGGGAGACTCTGGGGAATAGGACAGTCACTGGGGACAGTCTGGGGAAAGGATAGTCATTGGAAATAGTCTGGGAACAGGACAATCACTTGGAACATTCTGGGGAATAGGACAGTCCCTGGGGACAGTGTGGGGAATAGGGCAATCACGGGGTCAGTCTGCGGAACAGGACGGTCAATGGTGACAGTCGGGGGTATAGGACAGTCACTGGGGACAGTCTGGGGAACAGGATAATCACTGAGGACAGTCTGGGGAATAGGACAATCACTGGAGACAATCTGGGGATAGGACAGTCATTGGGGACAGTCTGGGGATTAGGACACTCACTGGGGTCAGGCTATGGAATAGGACAGTTTGGGGACACTCTGGGGATTAGGACAGTCATTGGGGACAGTCTAGGGAACAGGACAGTCACTGGGACTATCTGGGGAACAGGACAGTCACTGTGGACAGTCTGGGGATTAGGACAGTCACTGGGGAGAGTGTGGGGAAAAGG